>JAMKCH010040308.1:0-66903 GCA_023653785.1 Ophioderma brevispina
TTATTTAGTTTGCTCCCCAAATTAATATTCCATTCTTTATCTCTTTTTTTAAGCGTCGCTTCGCAGGAAAATGAGTGATAAGTGAAATATACGCCTGTTTTCAATATTCATACGGTGGTAAAATAACATCAAATTATTTTGTTAGATAAGATAAGGATATGATGGAGTATTTGGAATCAATGATCATTATTATTTTAAAACGTAAAAACAATTTAGCATTTTTTAATTATATCTTGACACATGAACTTAGATCTGCATACTAACTCCCTAGGTATATTTGGAGGTTTATCGCCAGTAAAGAGCGATATAAAGAAGTGAGATGTGTTTATAGTAATTGGACAACTTTAAGTCTTTTAGTATCTTTCTAAAGATTGGCAATTCATGAATGTTGTGTTTATCAATGTACAGACGTATTTGTTTAAAACATCGCTATCTTTTGTTAGTATTTTATTACCTAGAATTTCGTTGAGCCTTTCCATAAAAAATGTTTTTAAGGATTAAATTCAATTTTGGATGGTTTTTAAATTATGCAACCATTTGGCATTGGTATTATCAGCTTATCCCTATATAAGTTTCATCATGGATTTCCATTGAAATTTTATGTGGAGGACAGATATCGTCTTTGCGACCCCGCTTCTTTTCAAGGCGGCCTTCAGGCGTCTTGTTCTGTTTTTAATGGGTTCTTTCTTCTGATTCTTAAGGTGGCGGTATCGCCTAACTTATTTGTTCTTACAGTTTCTTTCTTATTTCTGGACAATTTCAATTTGTTCTTCTTCCACATACTGGATCGGGATTTAAACCACAATTGGTCACAGGCATGGGTTGTTGAACGGTTCAAAAGTTATTGCTTTGTTTGGGGTCAAAGTCACGGAGGGGTCCAGGGGTCAAAGGTATTAATGTGTGTAAATTTAAAAAACAAGGTCAATAGAAAATCGTTAGCCCATCTCATAGGACTGATGGATGAGAGGTCAATAAAAGTCAATCATGACTTCATCACTTGACCCAGGTTTTAGGGCAAAGGTCAAAATAATCAAAGTACGTTACACTTCAACATTACTCCTCCTACAGATTACGCAACTGATGTGTAAGTAGGCATTGAAATCAGATTGAGACCTTTACAAAGTATGGGTCAATCGAGGTCAATATGGGGTCATCTTAGGTCACAGGGGTCAAACATATTTACTGTTGTAAAATTAAAATTAGGTCCAAATAGAAAAGCTGTTAGCCAATATCATAGGGGACGTGAGAGAGGTCAATTATAAAAGTCCAATCACGACTTCATCCACTTGGACCCATGGTTTGGGGGTCAAAGGTCAAAATACTTCAAATTACGTTTACATATCAAATCACTACTCCGCATACAGATTAAGCAAACTTGATCGTGTGAATCATGCATATGAATCAGCTGGAGCCCTTTACAAAAGTTAGGGTCAAGAGGTCAAAGGTTAAAATTAACAAAAAATAGTATCTCTTCAAATATATTTACTGTGTGTATAATTTAAAATTGGTCAAATAGAAAATCTGTTTAGCCCATCTCATAGCACTTGATGAGAGGTGGTCAGAATAAAAGTTCAATCTGACTTCCATCACTTGGACCATGGTTTAGGAGCGTCAAAGGTTCAAAAAAAAAAATACAGCAAATTACGTTACACATCAAATCACCTACTCTCCTACAGATTAAGCAACCTGAATGTGTGAGTTATGCTTATTAATTAGCTTGAGCCCTTTACAAAGTGTTATGGGTCAAGAGGTGCAATACGGGGCGGTCATCTGGGGCACAGAGGTCAAACAGATTTACTGATGTGTTAATTTAAAATTAGGTCAAATAGAATAATCTGTTTAGCCCATCTTTAGGACTTGATGAGAGGTCAATAAAAGTCAATTCATGACGTCATCACTTGACCCATGGTTTAGGGGTCAAAGGTCAAAATAATTCAAAGACGTTTACACATCAAAATCACATCGCCTACAGAAAAGCAATCCCTGTATCCTGTGAGTTATGCCATATTAATTAGCTTGAGCCCTTTACAAATGTTATGGGTCAAGAGGTCAATACGGGGTCATCTGGGTCACAGAGGTTCAAACATATTTACTGTGTGTAAAATTAAAATAAGGCAAATAGAAAAACCTGTTTAGCCCATCTTATAGGACTTGTGAGCGATCAATTAAAAAGTCAATCATGACTTTATCACTTGACCAATGGTTTAGGGTAAAGGTCAAAATACTCAATTAGTTACACTTCAAATCACTACTCCTCCTACAGCTTAAGCATCTGATCGTGTTAGTCATGCATATGATCAGCTTGAGACCCATTTACAAAAGTTATGGGCCAAGAGGTCAATATTGGGGGTCATCTGAGGGTCACAGAGGTTCAAACATATTTACTGTGTGTTAAAATTAAAATTAGGTCAAATAGAAAATCTTGTTTAGCCCATCTCCTAGGACTTGTGAGAGGTCAATAAAAGTCATTATGACTCTCTCGACTTGACCCAGGGTTTTAGGGGTCAAAGGTCAAAATAATTCAATTATGTACATTTCAGATCACCACTCTTACAGATGCAACATGATTGTGTGACTTATGCATAATTGCACGTTGAGGATTACAAAAGAAATGGGTAGAGCGGTCAACTCTGGGGTCATCTGGATTCTTCCCCTCCTAAACTTATTTAAAAGTGCTCTTGCAAAGAGCACTAAGTCTAGATTCTGATCTTTCTTCTTTCTGGCAGCACGTCAATTATTCGTCTAGCTCAGCAATGCTTTGGCATATAGCGCACAGACTTGCACCAAATGACCGGGAGGCATCCCATTATGACATATGACTTTGACCCCTGTTAGGGTCAACTAGGGTAACAGGGTCAAAACCGTGATTTTCTTTAAACTGATATCTCCTACAGTTACATTACACGTTAACGTGATCATGCATGAGAAGCAGCTTGGTCCCCTTCACAAAAGTTATGGGGCGAGAGGTCAATTTGGGGTCATTCAGGGAGCACTTCCGGTTTATGTAAAAAAATCTTCAAAAAATCTTCAAAAAAACTTTGGTATATCGAGTTGACATGGTTCACGTGATTCATACATATGAAGAGCAGCTTACGCCCCTTCACAAACGTTAAAGCTCGGCGATGGGGGTCAAAGGTCATTAGGGGGAATTCCGGTTCAAAACCAAAAATATTCAAAAAATTTTATTCAAAATGTAAACAAAGTAGAGTGACATAACCGTCAGATATGCATAGGGTTAACCTAGTATGAAGGATTTATTTTGGGGTCAAAGGTCAATTTAAGGTCATTTCCGGTTTTAGGCTAAATGTAACTTCAAGAATTTTTATCTCCAGAATTAAGCATAATAGATTTTTTTTTATTTAAATTGGAACAATGCCAACCCCTTTTGCAGTGTATATGAGGTTTTTGTCAATATTGGGGTCTCAACAGGTCATTAAGGGGGTCAAATGGTAACTTTGTTAAAAATGTAAAAATCAGACCAAATTGGCATATTCAGCTATAGAAGACAGATAAAGGCCGTTATTGCTGCAACTGATTAAGTATTAATGGTTAGAAGAGGTCTCTGATAGTCTCGGACCCCAAGGTCAAAAGGTCAAAAATCTACAAACAAGCTTCCGATTGAGCTGCAATTTGTCAGGGATAATCCTTGTGGCATCATTAATACAGAACAAGTACGTTGACCCCATCCCGTGACCGGTTCACGTTATAGGGTGAACGGTCAAATCCCTGACATGCTTGGATTGAGTTGAAACTCAAATAAATTGATCCTTGCAAAGTTGTTAACACGTATAAATACATTTATGATCATTGTGACAATTGGTGAAGTACAGGGTCAAAGGTCAAGTCACCTCATTAAAGGGATCGACCCCTCCATTCCTAATACGACGTGGGCCGTCTTGTAAATCAGATCTGTCCCCAGGTCTAGTAATTATCTATTTTCCTTTTACTTCTTTATACGTGGCATTGCTAATTTTACCCTCTTTTCTGGTAATACTCATAACATGTTTTCTTCATGTGATAATAAGCCATAGTCAATAAAATTTTATCTCCCTTTATATATACAAAACCTGTTCTTCAAATGAACGACAATGTCCCAAAATGTATTAGCAGTCCCAAGGGTTATGGGCGTGGCATGGCTGCTATAAAAAAAAGCTAGCATCAGCTGCGGGTGTGTTTTCGAACAGTGGCAAAGATTGGTTAAAAAAAACAAGCCATGTGGCAAATATATTTACCCGCTCCAAAATATTACCAGACCCTATATTCGACATTGCCATTCCCAATCAAACGCATCAAGCGGAGTTACTGTTTCTTTCTTTCTCCTCATTACAGTGTGCCAATTGGTAGTGGGAAGTCCAAAGACGCAAAATATATAATGTATGCTTTATTTAAAAATAAAACCGTATAGATCTCATTTCGTTATAAGGAAGCGGAACCGTTATCTTCGAAGGAATCTAAAGAAATTCAGATGCATTTTCTAAAAGTTACACGCTTGGACCACTAATGCCTAATTATTACACGTTGCCCCTGGTCGCGAATTCATAGGAACGGTAAACAAATTAATGACTCGCAGCATGTTGAAATAAGAAGAGGCGAAAGGGGCCTACACAGGCTAAGAATGTTGAAAGTTTAATCGAACATTAGCCGAACGTTTGTTTGGTCATCAGTATGCTCAAGAAAATGGTGGAGCAAGAGGAGAAAAAATGTTAGATCTTCAGAATGGGCTGTCCGTCTACCATAATGTTGTCAAGCGTTGAATGATGAACCCCCTCGGCTAATAGGAATGAAGCATTCGGAATCATAAAAATAAAACTGTAAAGGAGCAAATACATCGGCACCTACCAAGACAAATTAATGAACGATTACCACCCCAATGTTGGGGTACGTTATTTATACCACCAGGTGAATTAGAAGGCGAGATCGACGAAGAGCAACTGATCCAATATGGTTCTTTGGATATCTATAGATTAGAGCGTGCTGTTATGAAGCATGTTACCCTATTTTGTAATGATCTGAAGTAGTGTAAAAGAGTGTTTGTACGCGAAGAATGACTCTTTACCACCGAACACAATTACCTACCCGTCCTTATGGTGTCTTGCTACCAGGTGGCAAAATTACCAAACGCTAGTGTGTGAAACCCATCATTCATAATCAACTTTGGAGTCAAAGGTTACAGAAGAAATTTTGTTACATAAAATCCATATAGCTGATGGGTTCATACTCCTTACATATTCATCCCATGATGAGAGACTTTTTGATTACAACAATGTTTCTTTGTGTTTTTCATGAAGTGTAAGTTGTATTTTTAAACGACTATTTTTACGGCAACGGAAGGAGCCTTTAAGCCTTCGTATGTTGGCGCCATCATTTACATGAATACATCTTTTGTCTTTATCCTCATATTAATGATGCACCCCGAGCATTCATCTTCTCATTTTATCCAAGCCCTTTTTGTTTGTAGTGCTGTGGTAAGTAGTGATCTTGTGGTAATCGCTTGTGTCATAAATAAATCAGGATTTTTGAGCCATATCGTCTGTCCACGTCATCATTTTGTATTTCCATCAGAAATGCAATCGGTATCTTGTAAAGCAGCATACATTAGCCCCATATTGTCCTTTCAGTTATTATAGAAGAATCTACATCAGAAGCTTACTCAAATCAAGAATACTCTTCCCACATAAACAGGTCGGTTTATAACTACTATCTTTGTAACTGTGTATTCCTGCAGGATCGTTGTCAAAGATCTTTTGTCGGGCAATGATGGGTTTTTGCTATAGCGGTCGGATGTAAATCACTTCATGTGACGTACTAGTTTTGATATCTACAAAAACAATCTACACGCTTTCTATGATTCCCAAGTTTTATAAAACCACCAGAATTATTCATAAGTTTGTACAGATCTTTCTCAAATATTAGTTGTTTCTTTCCTTATCTCGGTGTTCATCCTAATAGAAGGTTCCAATCCATGGACTATTGATCGAATGGCAAGTAGCACGGTGATTTGTTTTAAAGCGCATTCCTAAAGACAGATACACTGTAAATTTATGTAGGGTACCACATTTGGTTGTCCTGTAATTTAGGTACAAGTTTTCTGATCTTTTTTAAGTTATTTTCACCCAAGATTGTCCCTTTTGAAGGAGAATAGCCACTCATCAAGTACTTCAATACTTTCAGGTGCAATGATAATCATATCATGTTGTGTAGTTCTTTAGGGTATTCCAATTCAACTTCCAATATGCATCCTGTTAGTGAATCGGTGGGAAGAGTTCGAACTGTATATTCATCTGCACTCACCCACCGGAATTCCTGTTGTAAAGACTGAGACATTGCCCAGCCATAAGTTGTTTTGCATCTAAATAATTATGTAATTGTTTGCTCTTGAGGGTTAAAATGTGGCGTAAGTGGGTTGTTAGATTTTCATAGCGTTTGAATACCTGACTAATTCCACCACGTAGGCCTTTTTCAATAAGAGATAACATTTCGTAATCTGTTAGTAATCTGTTCCCACTCCTTGCCTTTCTTCTTTTTTCCAAGTGCCCCCAACGAGTCCGGGGATTTGTAATAATGTGGCTGGTCTAATTCATATTTGTCTAAGGCAAGTTTGGTTTGAATTTTCTAAGACACTGCTAAGAGGACGAACGTCAGTTCTAGATACGATCATGGTAATCTCCTAGATTTTTACAGCCGCATGTATGCCATACATTTTGTGCATGTTGATAGTCTTCTTCGGAATACCTCGTCTGTAAGTCCACTGTAAAACTTATCCATAGGGGGCAGTTGCCCCCTATGGATATAAAACTCGTTTTTCATTCACGAGTTTTTCTCGTGAAACGATGCACCTCCATGTACTCATATGGGTAGACGCCTTTTCTAAGGAGTAATTCTCGTCGGTCGGAATTGTTTAGGTTCAAACATGTTTGTAATGCGGTAAGTCTTCTGGTTTATTTACCTTTACTAATTTTTCAAGAGAAGACAGCAAGAATTTGTCAACTATCGATAAATCGTAATTGACGCAGGGATAAGAGATGTACTTTTCCATTTTATTGGGAATGCATTTTATAATTGCCTCTGTTTGGCTAATAGATTGCTTAATCAAATGTGCATCGTATCCTCTGATTGTGAAAGAGTAACAGGAAAATTATTGTTTCGGATAGTCTGAGTTTAAATTGCACAAGTAATGCGCGGCTCCACAACCTTCCCGTTAGATGACAATGGTCTCGTACTTTGTCAAATATTCTTTCTTGGTTGCTTTGGGGACCCCTTTCTTTCATGGATTTGATGGCATAATGGTTACAATGTGTGGTATTATTGTAAGTTTTGGCCAGTCCCTTCAGGAGTCATCTGTATTGGTTGGGGGTTCGTACAAAACTCTTTTATTGATTTTCTGTTGCCTCAGACTTTGCAGAAACATTTCTGGTGTAGTAGGTCTCTGTAAATGATGGGTATCCTACTGCTCCATCGATCTCACAACAATGTAAAAAACCCACATGCCTCGTGTATTTGTGTTCGTTGGGGATTTGCTCTGAGTTGGTGATCTAAAGTGGGCCCTCAATCTTTTTATTATTGATTCAAAATCTGCGTAGATTATGAAGGGAGCTTTCAGGTGGTCGGTGCCAGTTTTTCAAATTTTGTAATGATTTTTCAGTTGGGGCATTTTTATTCTAATTGCCTCGTTCACCATTGCCTCGACATTCTGGTTTGTGTTGTTCAAGTAAGTCTTCCTTGTCTAACCAACAGGCAGCGTTCACAGAAAGTACTTACGTTCTTTGTGTTTTGTCTGATCGTATGGAGAGTAAGCGGTTGAAGGTCTTTAATCCAGGTAATGTATGTATTAGTCATCTTTCTTGGATTATAATATGAGCATCAAATTAATTCTAGCTATTTCAAAGGGTGCTTGCTTAACTGATGCACAATACATGGCTTTTCAATCCAAAGACATTAATTGCAAGATTTTTGTTTTTCTCTACTTTTATTGTATTGACTGGACAGGGGCGGGGGTGTCAATGTCGGAGAAAAATCGAGTCCATTCATCGTTGGATATTTTGAGGGTAATTCCAGAATATGTTACAGGAAATAAGGCAGACCGAATGGCCCATCTCAAGCAGTTATTATTCTGTTTTGTACATGAATAATGCATGTTTTCTTTTAAACTTTTAGGTAAGTCAAGATACAGGACCCCCACGCAGTGGTTGGTAATTTACTATGTTTAACCATAGGGTTTCAATAGTTCTATAACCCAGTTAGAACCAGTTCTTTTGCCATTTATCTATTTACTTTTAATGTCATCAATTGGCATCAGTTGTAATCTCACTTTGATTTGTATAGGAAATTTGATGATGGTAAATAAAATTTTTGTTGGAGTATCACGTACTTCTGGGCCTTTATGCATAAGTACTTTTAAGACCTAATTGATATTTCAACCTCCAAATTGCAGCTATTGGTTTATGGACATGTTATATTTGGTTGATTCTCTTCCAAAAAAGATAAGAAAATCCTTCTCTGTTTTATAACCTAATGGAACATTAAGTTCGTAACCTTTTAGAAAATTTCCAATTGTATGTGGTGTTTGTCTCCAATTCTAGAAAAGGAATTGTGTATCCCTTGTGCCATTTACCCTTTTAACTTATCCATTGAGGGTGTTTGATAAGTGTGTTGGTGGGCGCAGGGGTACTGGTCTTTCAGGCATAAGGCCTACAGAACGCCAAAAAATCAACACCGTTTTGTTTTAAGTTGATTGGAAGAATAAAAAGATTGATTTTGGTTGGTAAGAGAAAATCCATTGATTGTTGTACAAAACAAACACCCATTGTCCAGTTAAACTGTTGATTATGCTTCTGTTCATTTATGGAAATTTTTTTAAATTCATCAATACGTTTTTGCATTTGTTGCCATATATATTAGGATTAATTATTAAAAAGGCTTTTAAAATTGTCTGTGGCAATTAATTTTTACCTTTCTTTCCATACATATACATTTCACAGGTAACTGCATGGTACCCATTCACAGACGGTATCCAGGCATGCCAAGAAATAATACAGGCCATTCAGGGACCTAATATTAGTGCCCAACAAAAGAAAGCCCGCAGGATAATTCCAAAAACATGCGTTTCCACCTATCAAGGTCATTCATTTACTTGCATTATATAGCTTTGACCAACCTCTCAAGGTCATTCATTTATTTGCATTTTTTGCTTTTTTTAAGTTTTTTAACTTTTTTATGACAAAAAATTGTTTTTATTTAACAAATATTTTTCATATATATTAAAATTGGCAAGAAGAATACAAAAGACAGTTTGAAAATCAGTACAGAACAGGAAGGACGCCCTTATGCAATCAAAGGCGCGAATAACAGAAGGCCCACATTTTCTATAAGTACGGAGTGTTAGAGGATTTGAACACGCAGTTTGGGGACCCGTGTATTTTTAAATTTGAGCGACGGTAAAAGAGTTTACTCACCTTCAAGTTTAACAAAAAAGATTAAAAACAAAGCCCGATTTTTTTCCCACTGTTATGTACGACCGATGTACAACTTGGTACAATCTAAGAAAAATCCTACACAGAAGTATTATGCATGGCTTTGGTGTTGTAACTTCTATTTTTCATATACTTCCGCGATATCAGATTACAACATTCTCGAATAAGTCAGCCAACTAATTAAGCACTCCCTCGTGTTAAAACTGCACCTGAACCTGACCTGTATTCCAACAATTCATTTAAGTCAATGTACTACTTCATATACTATACCTAATTCATGTAGGGACCTGAATTGAAAATCTTTGTGTGATTCATCAGCCATTGACATACTTTCATATTGCTCTATTTTTTCTGTCTGACACGCAACCATGACAACGTATTAGGATATGATTAAAGACTGGTAGTTTGTTTGCATTAGCCATGAAAATCTGTTTGATTCATAGGTGATAACCAGCAATTGCGATGCCTGTACCACCAGATCTCTTTCTATGAATTCGCTGTGGACAAATACTACTGTAAATACTTCAGAGACTATTATAGAACACAAACGGGCTGCTGGTGGCTGGGTAATAAGGTAAAATATAAATCCAATTCCATTTATTGCTATGCGAAGCACTGTGAGCTGAATTATTACCATGGATCTTCTCACCTGCTCATGTCGGTTAGCTTTGATTTTGATATGAAGCTAACACTGTCTGATTTTAAAAAGGATCTGGAAGGAGAAGTTATACCTTTAAAGGTTTGGAAACTTATATTATAATTATTACGGGTTATAAGGCCCTTGTCGTGTTGTTTGGGTAAATGCTATTGTTTGAAGGTATGAATCTTTCCCATGTGTAGTGTGCAAATGGACCAAGGCAAATAACATCAATATGTGGTAATGCATAAAAACTCCCTAACTTCTCAATTATAAGGGGTTTATGACTTTTACTCATATGGGTCTTGATTGATGCTTTATCCCAGCCGGTCTTATTACACCAAGGATGGACTCATTCATGATGATTAAGGGTTGTAGCCTTATCAACCCTAGATTCCAATGCACAAAACCAAAACTGGGGGAGCTACAGTACTTATGCACTGTATTATCTCACAGTATGCAGGCAGAAAAACACAAAACATGGTGTATAAAACTTTAAGCTGATGGTATGAGCCTATCTTTTCAAAGACTGGGTGGTGATGTATTGTATTTAATCTCAGCCACACACGCACACAGAATTAGGAAACCCTTCCTGCTGTGTTTGTCGCGTAACATGAAGTAGAAATGGCGACAAACGCACAGGGCATTCAATACAAAGTCAAACGTTGGCGATAGCTGTACAAGTCATGATTCGGCAAGTGGATGGCATTTATCTGCACGGGGGCTTAGAATGATCATAACACGATGTAGAGCATTATACATTACACTAGTAACTACACCGATCCAATCGGGGCCAAAATGGATCGTTGAAAACCGAATAGAAAACACATCCAAGCCGACAAAAGAAAGATAGAGCATTTCACTCCATGAAAACTATTGTATCATTCGAGTGGGTTGGGCTGCAACAACAAATGCGTGTGCCGAAGAATCATTAAATAAAAGACTGCGTCTATTAATAGAATTGATAATGCACGCGCTCACCTTAACACAAAACTGCCAGGATTTCCTTTCAACATGCCAGTTCACACAGATAAAATAATTGACAGAAGAGTGTTCTGTGGGGGTCATAAGGCCACAAAGAGGTGTTCTGTGGGGGTCATAAGATCACAAAGAGTTGTTCTGTGAGGTTATAAGGTCACCACAGAAGATTGTTCTGTGGGGTTCATATGTCACCACAGAAGAGTTGTTCTGTGTGTGTCTCCAAGGTCAATCACTTAATATGTGGTAGGAGGAATGAAATTGGTGGGTGTGGTGTCAACATTCATTCCCAAACTTTTAAAGGTCATTTCAAGGTCCATGCAAGGTCATTCAAGGTCAAATCACTAAATATGTAGTAGGAGGATGAACTTGGTGGGTGTGGTCAACATTCATGTTGGTAAAAATTTTAAAGGTCATTTCAAGGTCATTCGAGGTCACAAGGTCAAATCACTAAATTTATAGAGAGGAGAAATGAAACTTGTGGTTGTAGTCACAATTCATTCCAAAAATATTTAAGGTCATTTCAAGTCATGCGGGGTCATCCAAGTCAATCCTTGCCCATTGTTGTATGGTCATCAAACCAAGTGAATGTGTCAATAATTCAATTCCAAAATTTTAAAAGGGTCATTGAGGGTCATGCGGGTTCATTTAAGGTCAAATCCTTTGCACATTTTTGTATGTTCATCAAACCTAGTGAATTTGGTCAACATTCAATTCCGAAATTTTAAAAGGTTATTGAGGGTCATGCGGGGTCATTAAGGTCAATCCTTGCACATGGTTGTCTGGTCATCCAACCTCTGAATATGGTCAACATTCAATGCCGAGGTCATTTGAAGGTCAAATCACTAATTTGCTAGGAGGATGAAACTGGTGGGTGTGGTCAACAGCGAGAGATCCATAGATGTTTTTGTTAAATTTAATTTGTTTGTTCTTATTATACACACATTGAAATTTTTTCATAGCTGGCCACGTTATTTTTTTTTCTCCCTCGCCCCCCACTCCTGTCGAAATTGGCCACTTTAAAGCTGTGTGGGTATTCAAGTGTTTTTTCCTAACAGCCCCTAGCTGTAATTGTCTAAAATGGTCAGATTTTTCAAGATTGGTTTGCAAATTTCGCTTTGAGGATTTTGGGTCTAGGGGGGTGTTTTTTTTGGGATAAGAAATGGGTAAAATCGCCTCTCAATAGGGTTTCGCGAGATTGTTTGGTCTCAGTACCCCCTATTCTATAACGACTACTAACCCTTTTAAACAATAAAGTAATCCGTTTAAAAACGAATTAGTAATCCGTTTAACCGAATTAGTAATCCTTTCAAACGGATAAGTAATAAATCCGTTCAAACGAATTATTAAATCGTTGAAACGATTAGTAATCCGTTCAAACGAATTACTAAATGTTCAACGGAATTACTAAATCGTTCCAACGGATTAGTAATCCGTTCACACAAATTTTACTAATTGTTCAAACGAATGACTAAGTCTTTCAAACGGTTATCAATCCGTCCAAACAAATTACAAGATGTTCATACTATTATGTCAACTTCGTTCAAACGAATTACTCATCGTTCAAACGGATTAGTAATCCGTTCAAACGAATGACTAAATCGTGCAAATGGATTAGTAATGACGACTTACCTGTCGAGTTAGGAATTTGACGACTTATTGGACGAGATAATTGATGACTTTACCTGACGTGTTCCATGTAGGGGACATGGTTACGTGGGATCAGCTCAATGGACGGGGACAATGAGGTCAAGTACAGCGGGGACAGGGACAAGGTGGGTCATGGGAACACAACGGGACATGAAATAATGCGGGGTCATGGAATGGGAACAAGACAATGGGTTCAAGAAAGAAAGGGCAGGGGGCAAGGGGTCAAGAACAGGGGAAAAGAGATATGGGGTCAAGAAACAAGATGGACAGAGAAATGGGGGGTCACGAACCTGGGAAAGGGGACAATGGGGACAGGGACATTGGTAGACGGGGGAGGAAGGACAATGGGGGTCAATCGGGGTCAGAATGGGGAGAGAGAAAAAGCGGGTCAAGAACTGGGAATAACACAATGGGATCCAAGAACGAACATGGGGGACAACGGGACATGGGATCAAAAACAATAAAGAATAGGGAAAATTCGAGGGTCAAGAATAATGGGGAACTGAGACAATGGCGTCAAGAAATGGACAGGGCAATGGGGTCGATGAACAACGGAGAGGAAATCGACAAAGGGTCATGAATTCTTTGGTGGACAGGAATAATGGGTCATGTTACAGTGGGGACACGGGATACAAAAGAGCACGAAAACGGTGGAAAGGGCAAATGGTGTCATGAACTAATGAAAGGCAGGGGATCAATGGGATAATGCATCAATTGGAGGCGGGATAAGGGGTCATGAACAGGGGCAGGGGACAATGGAAGGGAGTTAATAAGGGTCAAGAAACAGAGTGGACAATGGGGGTCTGAACAATGAAGTGGCACGGGACAATGGGGGGGTAATGAACCAATGGAGGACAGGTAAATGGAGTCATGAACAGGGGAAGGGACAATGGGTCAAGACCAGGGAGACATGAACAGGGGCACATGGACAACGGGGTCATGACAAGGGGTCAGGGACAATGGGGTAAATAGGTAAAGAATGGGGGACAGGGACAGGGGGGGTCATGACACGGGAGACAAGGGGACAATAGCATCAGAAGAGGGGAGGGGACAAGCCAAATGGGAATCAAGGAACGGGAGGCAGAGACAATGGGGTCCAGAAGGGGACCGGGACAATGCGGTCAAAAAGAGGGGGAACAGGGGGATGATTACCTGATGAATTACTGACGTGTTCCATGTGGGGGCCATGTGGCACAATGGGATCAAGCTCAAGGGACATGGACAATGGGTCAAGAAAACAGCGGCCAGGGGACAATGGGGTCATGAAAAACAAGGGACAGGAATAATATGGGGTCATGAATGGGGGACGATGGACAATGGATTCAAGAAGAAGGGACCGGGGGCAATGGATCAAGAACATGGGAAAAGAGATATTGGGGTCAAGAACAGTTGGACAGATAATCGGTAAAGAAATGGAACAGGGATAATGGGGAAGGGCCAATGAGGTCACCAGACC
Organism: Ophioderma brevispina; assembly: GCA_023653785.1. NCBI lineage: Eukaryota > Metazoa > Echinodermata > Ophiuroidea > Amphilepidida > Ophiodermatidae > Ophioderma > Ophioderma brevispina. The sequence continues at coordinate 14,192 of JAMKCH010040308.1, forward strand.
CAGGGGGACAGGGCCAATGTGGTTAAGATGGGGGAGAACGGGACAAGGGGTCAATAGGGTCAAGAAATGGGAACAGAGGGACAATGGGGTCGAGAACTGGGAACAAAGACCATGGGATTGAACGGGGGAGGAGCAATGGGTCATGAAACATTGGGGAAAGGGCAGTGGGACGAAATGAACAATGGGAGACAGGGACACATTGGGTTAAGGGGTCAAGGACAATGAAGGGACAGGGACATTGGGTCAAGAATAGGGGGACCGGTCAAGAATTGCGGACAGGTAACACGGGGTCAATGAGGCCAAGAACTGGGACAAGGACAATGGGGACAAGAACAGTGGGACAGGGACATGGGGTCATGAACAACGGGGGACAGGGGGGACCAAAGGATCATGAACAATGGGGACAGGCACAATTGGGTTCCATGACGTGGGACCAGGGACAAAAGAGCAAGAACGGGAAAGCGGCAATGGGCTGTATTGAACAATGGAGGACAGGGACAATGGGGAAGGAAACAATGGAGGACAGAGATAAGGGGTCATGAACAGGGGGAGCTAGTGACAAGGGGACAGGGACAAAAGGTCAAAAACACAATGGACAATGGGGTCATGAACAATGAAGTGGCACGGACAATGGGGTTTAATGAAAAATGGCGAGGACAGGTATAATGGCGTAGAACGGGGGACAGGGCAAGGGTTCAAGATAGGAAACGTGAACAGGGTTGCACATGGACCCAATGGGGTCATGAAACAAGGGGGGACAGGGACAGGGGTACAAATAGGTTCAAGAAATGGGGGACAGGGAAATGGGGTCGTGGAACGGGAACAGGGACATCGCATCAAGAGGAAGAGGAAGGGACATGGGTCCAAGAACAGGGGAACAGGGATAATGGGGTTAATGGGGTCAAGAAGTGGTGTCGACATGTCTCCCTGTCCCAATGTTCTTGACTGACCCCATCTGGCCCTGTTCACAATGTACCTGTGCCAGTGTCTATGTTTCGGTTCTGCACCCACGGATTCCTGTCTCGCAGTTCTTGAACCGAATTGGCCCTTGTCCCTGTCACCCATGTTCATAACCTCAGTTATCATGTCCCCTTTTTTTGACTCGACCCCCAGTGTCCCTGTGCACGTTTTCATTGTTATTTCAACTTGACCCATTGTCCGTGTCCCTGTACCAAAAATGGTTCATGACCCATTGTTACTGTCCCAAGGTCTTGACACCAATCTCCCAGCCTCCTATGTTTCTTGACACCCATTATGTCTGTCCCCCATTGTCCATGCCTCATTGACCCCCATTGTCCTGTTCCTAAAGTTCTTGACACCCTATTGAACCACTTCCCTCTCCCCAATGTCATGACCCTATCTCCCAGTTGTCCCTGCCCAACGTTCTTGACCCCATTATCCTTGTCCCTCATTATTCATGACCCCATTGTCCCTGTCCCAATTGTTCATGACCCCATTCTCCCTGTCCCGCTCAAATGGTCTTGACACCTTTTTTTTTCCCCGTCTCCCCAGTTCTTGAACCCATTTTTGCCCTGCCTCTCCAATTCTTCACCACACATGACAACATGTGTCATGTGCCCACTTTCTTGACCATGTCCCTTCCCCCCAGTTCTTGACCCTATGCCCCAGTTTTTGACCCCATTGTCCCGCACTCCCTTGTTATTGAAACCCAATTGTCAATGTCTTCCCCCTCTTGACCCAATGACACCATGACACAAAGATATGTTGTATAGCCGTGTCTAGTGTGACACTCCCATGTCCTTTTTGTTCCAAAAATTAAGCACTTAAATTAGCATAAAAAAATTTGGTAAAATTGATTTGTTTCACACAAAGTATTTTCGGCGAGATTTGTGATTCTAACACCTACTTTTTTTAAAAAAACATCGCTTTACAAGAAATAAAATTGTCGTTATTACATACTAGTTCCCGTGTTGCGCAACAAAGTCGTATCTACCAGTAGTTACGGACTTTTGCCTCAACGAAACTTCAATTTTAGTGCAACAAAGTAGAATCTACACTAGACGAGAGACCTATTTAACTTAATAACTCTGCAATATATTGAGCATGTCACCTGAAATGTATTTCAAATTAAGCGTAATGATATTTTTTCTATTTATATAATAACTCAATTTCGCCAAAAATGTCAGTTCGACTTGTGGACCACATGACGAAAACATCTTTGTGGTGAGGTAGGAAAAGGAAGTAGAAAAATGAATAAGTGTTATTCTTTATTGAGACCAAAATATGCCATGACAACGATAACTTTTTAAAAGCGTTCAAATAATTTTTTAAACACACTAACCCTAACGCCACCAAAACACCAAAAACCGCAATGCATGGTGAGAAAAATGCACAAGTCCCGATTGCAGCAATGACGTCATCGAACGAAGAAGAAAACCATACGGGAACGAAAGCGCTGGCACACCGCCGTAGTGTGATCTCCCCGGTCATGGGAGTGGGGGCCCATGGTTTCGAGACCACCAGAGATTCCAACTTTTCTCTTTCCCCTCTTCAATTATTCTTTTCATTCCCATCGGGAGAAGAGATAGATAAAAATGCTTCTAAAAGATATAAGATAGGGGCCATTTTTTTCTTACTCGCCCTGTATATTACAGTTACGACCATTTTACTTAAGACGTGTGAATTTCACATTGGTACCATATAGGCATTGTGTTCTATGGGAAGGTAAAGTAGGTGCATCCTACGGTCAATGGTACAATACAAAACACACCAAGGCTCAACAAGGATTGATACAAGAGGAGCCAAATATACCAACTTAATGTAGGAACAAGATTAAGACAAACTAAACTAAAGCAGAATGCCACCACCATTTTTTAACAGAAATATGCAACCACAGACAAGAACCCAAACACTGACATGGAACGTACGGCAACGTTAGATGACCAAATGTGGTCTCATTTCCAAAGAAGGAATGGCCCTACTCTGGACCATACTTACTGTATGGAGGTGGGTGTCGAATAGGAAAATAGAGAACAGATTTTAATTATGTATTATGTGAAAGCATTGCTAAAAAACACAGGTCATAATGCACTTATTTTCTTTTCTTTACTTTTTATTCGTTCTTTCAAAAAAATCTTTGATCATATAATTCAAGCCATTAAAATATCATGGATAAATATCGACCAAATGGTATTAGACCAAATGGGCATTAGACCAAAGGGGGAGTAGACCAAATGAATATTAGACTAGATGACATTAGACCAAAGTGATATTAGACCAACTGGGTTTAGACCAACTGATATAGACCAAATGGATATTAGACCAAATGGGTTCTAGACAAATGGATATTGGGACCAACTGGATATTAGACAAAGGGTTTTAGACAAAAATGGGGATATTAGACCAATGGGTTTAGACCAAATGGATATTAGACCAGAGGGATATTAGACCAAATGGCATATTAGACCAGATGGGTATAGTAGACCAATTGGCATTAGACCAATTCGGGTATAGACGATATGGATATTAGCCGATATGAGTTTTAGACAGATGAAATTAGACTACGTGGCTATTAGACTAAATGTTTTTTAGCCTAAAGGTTATTAGACTAAACGGTATTAGACCACTTGGAGTTAGACAAAAATGGCCATTAGACCAATTGGGATAAGACCAAATGGCACGTAACCAATTTATGTCATTTTTTCGAAGGTTTTCATAAATATATATTGTAAAATGAAATTAAATTTAGAAAAATACATGATATTGCGCAAATTTGCTGTGTCAGGATTTGTTTTAGCAAGTATACCTGCCCTATGACATAAACCAAATGCACCACCATGCGTACGTTTTCATGTCATTTTCGTTCATTTTGATTGGTCCATGTGGGGTTTTTTTTCGTCCGTGGTTTTTTAAAACTTTATTTACTTTTGTATTACGGGAGTCATGTTTGGTGCAGGTTAAAATAGAGGAGGAAGGGAAGGTATTTGGTGCACAAAAGAACGCATAGTACCTTGCTATGTGAAGTATACCTCCAGAGACAACATGATGGCTTACGTGCTTTCCTTTGTTTGCATGTACATGTATTGTAGTAGGCAAAAATTGTGTTCAAGAAAACTGTGTGTATGCAAACAACATTTCTAAAGAAGTGCTTTATCAAAGCACTTCTATGTGTACCAAAGTTTATTTAAATGAAGCCTGGTCATAAGTATGTGTTTCGTGCCACAAAGCAAATCATACTGCACTTAACTTGGCATCAATAATGAAAATCTGAAAATAATGAATAATGAAACATTCCCCACTCAGTCATGAAAAAAAATGAAACGGGAAACTGGGAATCAACTTTCATTAGCCTTATACCAAAGCTGTAGCACGATGTATCAAAACCATATATCAGTAACTGGGCACACGAAATGGAGAATCAATTGCCGATTAAACAAGTACATTCCAGTAGAACCAATTTTCGGAAAAACTGACCACACGTCCGCATGTGATGAAAACAGATGCAATGTGAGAAAACACCAAGCACTGAGCCAGAACGCTGCCAAGATAATCAATGCGTCATTAGCAACCCAATACAATACCTGAGCAAACCGATTGGCGCTTTGAATGCACCTATTGAAATACAATATCGAACGGCAAAATTAAATTACTGCCCTTGCACAGACGGCGACAACAATTCTTTAGCCTGTTGACAAACACGTTTTCTTACGCTGCTCTCATAAAACGTTATTATATTTAGAGCAGTCCAAACATTTGATCCCCATACCTTTACCCCTCTCCTGGGGCTACAAACAGCAACGGGTATCCGGCAGACATTAATATTTGCAAATGTTATATTTTGCTCTGAATTTTCCTTTGTTCAGATATTGGTATCTCGTTCGTTTGATCAAACCTTCTGAGCTGATGCTCCAGTATGACAAACCGATATTTAGATTCCGAAACAAACGTATTAAAGGCAGATTCAGAGATTTGGCCGAGCGTGGCGCCCATTCCCACTTTCATAACCAAATCGTGTTCTTTGCATATACATAACGACCTGTCGCATACTAGTGGAAATGGAAAGACGTTTCATTAGAAGTCCATTGATGCAATGAGTTATTGACAATTGATTCCGTTTCTCTGTGGCGACACTGTGGCAGTAGTTCTTGACGGAATGAATGGCAATACCCTCATTTGCATCAATGGGACTTCTATATGAAAGCGTCTACGTGGAAATCCTAAGCCTCAGATCGAAGGCGCTACATATAAAAAAATCACAGGCTGCACAATAACTTTCCTGAATCCGAATTTTATTATACACCAGATTTGTCAGATTTCAGATTTATGTTATTTCCATCTGTCAACAACCTTGCATTCAAAACAATAATAGTTATATGAAAATAGACCATTAAATTAATTGAGATGAGTGAACATGAGAACGGCAGGCGTGTGAATTATAGCACCCTGATACAGGTACACGTTCTTGTTTACAAATACTCAATGATGAAAGACAAAAATATTCTAATTACAAGTAATAGAAGCTACGAAGGACAAAAATAACTGAGCTAAAGCAAAAACATATAAAAACAGAAACATAACAAACAAAACCCAACAATCAAACTAAATACAGCAAGACGAAGGTGGCAGATTGCAGACCATACAAAACAAACATTTGACATCTGTATAGTTTTAAGGTGATCTGAACTGTATTGATCGATGATTTGATTTGTCAACTTTTTTGAACGTAATAGAGATAACAAATTTTAAGTTTATCATCTATGGAATTCCAAAGCCAATGCAACCCTAAGAGAGGCAAACATTGGTTATACGTTATCATCTGGGAATTCCAAAAGCAAGTGCACCCTGGTTTTTATTGTAGTTTTGCTGTGCCAGAAGTGTTTTAGTGGCTTGATAATAAAATCTCTTGCATGACTTTTGCATAAATGATATAAGTGTGTTGCGATTGAACGGTGAAAAAGTTATGGTCTAATAAGCCTGGCGGTTAGACTTTTATGGTAGATTTGGTACCTAAATGATGCCTAAACCGGAACCCCGCTGCCGACGTCTCTCCTGTGCCTGGCTTTTTGCGCTTGCCTTCTCTCATCTTTCCCCCGATTGTCTGGTGTGGGCAAGCCAAGTGGAGTTTGTACAGGTTCTGATCAAACAGCCTTTTTTTTTGCAGTTCTGAAAATTGAATCTCGAGATTATAGTTGTTTTTATCTGATCTGCCAAATCACAATTAGTGCACAATAACTGCGATAGGGGAGAACAAATGTATTATAAATAGAGTGTGTGGAGAGATTCCCGGGGTAAGAAAGGGCGAACTTTGCGAATCTTCACATTGTCTTTGGCGATAATTTTTGACGACCACCATGCCTTGTTTGTATTTCCAATGATAAATCTTTATACTAAATCAAAATTCCTAAAAACTTCGTGGTGTGAACTTGGGTAATTTCCATTATATCAATTTAATCTCAGTTTGTAGTAGATTAGACTGTTATGTTTGTTTTTAAAGTATCTTATAATTTGTGTTTCTTAATATTGAGTGACAGTTTGTTTAATTTGAACCCAAATAGAGATTCCGTGAGTTCTCAATATCGTTTCATTTTGATTTCCAAGCATTTTGGATCTTCTGAGAACAAAGAAAATTGGTATCATCGGCAAAAATTATGAATTAAGATTTTTGGAGCAAGAGGGGGAGATCAGTAATAATTATAGTGGAGGAACAAATGCCTTAATATAGATCCTTGATGTACCTCCACAAGGTTAATTTCAATAAGGGTATAAAATGAAATTTTGATTTGGGAGATTAGCAAACTGTTTTCTGTTTGAAAGATAGTCCGCTGCGATCTCAGATTGTTTGCTAGACCGTCGAATACCATATTTTATGAAGTTTCTGGAATAGTATTTTTTGATTTATGGTATCGAAATGCTTTACTTAGATCAAGGAATATACCCACAGTGGAGAGTTTGTTATCGAGATTTCAAGTTATTCTAGAGTAAATGGTCATTGATGGCCATATATGTGGATTCTGCTTTGTGCGGCGTAACAAACTGATAGGGCTTAAAATATTGAGGCCGAACCTTGTAATAGATTCGCTGCAACATGATCTATTTCGAGGATTTTGGATAGGGATGGTAAAAATTGATATAAGGCGCGGCTATTCGCGAAAGCTGTGTCTTGCTCATCGATCGCTTTATAAATGTGTAATTACCTTATCTATTTTTTAGATGCGACGGAAAACAATACCAGTGTAAAGTGGCAATTGAATATGGTTGAGCAAAAGGATATCATCGATTTTGGGATATTGAGTAAGGAGGTAGTGCTAATCCCCATCGTACTCCCGTGCTATAACTAAGGTTTAGGTCTCTGTGATTGTAATTTACTTTCCTCACTTGAAGTGGGAAAGAACATGGTTTTCTTGGGTTGCAAAATTTCAGAGGCTGCACAAAGTTATTATCAGGAGCAGGTATTTTAAGATGCTAGCACGAGTTTGCCAATATTGTGAAGACTCTTAAACCTATTAAGCACTATCAGTAGTATCCGAAATCTTTTTTCCGTGTTTATCGTTAAAGAAATTTACCGGTAAGTTTTGTCGAAATTTTAATATTCCTACAAGAAGGTTATTTAAACTTGCCACGTTTTTTTCATGTTGGTTTTTATGAGTATTAATTTCATATGTAATATAATGATTTTTTTAGACCCGGTAGTAGTAATTGAGTGATTTCTAAATTTAGTGTATTTTATTTTACTTTCAGTTGTCGGTTTGGCCAGAATGGGCCTTATAGAGTTTAGCTATTTTAATTGATTGATGATATCCACTCATTACCCAGGTTTTTTGGGTATGTTACGTTTAGTTTTAATGTCTTTTATTAGGGCAATGAGTGTTTCGTATCTCATAAGTTTAGTGGTTAAATTTATTATACCTCTATCCTCCGGTCAGTTTCTTGCCGTACAAAATCCCATTCCCAAGTGATAGGCCATTTTTTTTGAATCCTTTGATATTGGGCGGTTTTAGTTGACGTTTTTGTATTTACTGATGACGAAGAACTCGAAACGCGACTATTGCAATTTGTGATAGTAAATGTGGGGGAAATGATCCGAGATATCTGTGATAATGACCCGAATTATTGTGTTTTGTTACAATATCATTGGTTAAGAGTTGTCAGTAATACACGCTAAGTTTAATTTGTTAATAGTAGATTTAATTCTTGTTGGTCTATCTATACATGGGTAAAATTGTTGGAATAGAGCTGATTGATGAAATTACTTGACTTTATGTTTAGACTCGTATTTTAGTAGGTCTAGGTTTGAAAGAACGCCATTCTATAACAACGTTCTTTCTCTTGGAAGACAGAGTTAAGAACAAGTTTCCAGCTGGGGAGAGAGTGACGAAATCAACGATTCAGTTTTATAGATAATCCAATATAATGTTTTCGAGTTTATCATCCCCTATTCAATGAACCTGAATCACACAGTATAGTGGTATGGTTTACACAGCACATAAATGTTTAAACACAGCAAAGCAAAAAATCGATTCATCTCAAACTTTGGAATTGACATTTTTATATAATATCGTCTTCAATTCTAGTTGACTATTCTTATTTTAGTTTCAGAAATGTCATTTTTCGAATCTCCGAATCAGCCTTTAAGGAGTGATGTCCATGAGGACCAATGAGTTCGTTTTGCACGCTATCTTGAACAAAACAAGTTTTTATATTTGTTTACATCTTGGAAATGCTTTAGGGGCATTCTCGGAAGGTCGTGTTTTATACCTTTTAAAGATGGACAATGTTTACTTTGCTTACTGATTTCCGTTCCCCAGTCATCTTGCAGAAAGACCATTCGCGCAAAATATTAATGGCATAAATTCTATTTGGTGCTCTCAATATATCACTCACACTATTATCTAATCAATGGCTTCTTTTTCTGGGGAGGCAAACGGAGGGCAACGTGATTTTTTTGGGAAAAATTGAAATGTTGGGGGAAAAACATCCAAAATTTGGAGATTTTTAAATAATTTTGGTCCAAAATCGCTGATTTTTGCTAAACTTTTGTGATATTTTTGCCCCAAATCACTAATTTTTGCTTCTATCTAGGGGTAGCAAACTGGGCGGGGGTAGGGAAGAAAACAAATTAGGGGGAAATCCTCCCCGTGCCCCATCTGACGCCGCCATTGTATATCCCAACAATTTGCCAATTTAAGTTCACTATAGCAAAACGTACTTGAGGCGGCCATCTTGGATGCTTAGATGTGTAAGCCCATAATAAGGTAAAAAACTGATTTAATTTAGTCATGAACTTTTTATCTATAATGAAATTATAATGCCAGTTTTCCACAAATCTATCGCGGCCACTTTAAAATGTGCAGTACACGCTAACGAACGCAGCTTTTCGGGGGGGTAGAACAAACCTGATTCTTGTCAGGAGAACTCTTCATGGAAATTTACGTCAATGAAATACAGCTTTGAATGTATTACAAAATTGGTTAAAATCATGCCAGAATGAATATAATTGCTACCAAAATAAACACTTTGTTGAAGTCAATAAAAATTTAAATTTAGAAGTAACGGATCAAGGTTGCCGGTATATAGGACTTTGCGTTTCATGATTCTTCAAGACCTGAAAACTCCTTCTTCCAGGTTGCTGTACGGTCACGATTCTCTTCTAACAAACAACAGTATGTCGAATGTTGTACACTTTATCTTGTGAATTTCCGTAACCTGGCCCACCTGACACACTTTTTCTGACACACTTATTAATTAAGAAACCTTAACGGAATACACCTGTGCTTTATTCCTTGAAGGGTTTCCGAATTTATAAGTATGTCAGAAAAAGTGTGTCAGATGGGTCAGATTACGGAAACTTCCCTTTATCTTAAAGACAGAACTTACTGAAGATAATTCCTACCATTACATAACTGTTTTCGCATCTTTAAAAGTTTCTTTATGAAGTTGATCATTTTTTTGAAGAATTTCAAATCTGTCCCAATGCGAATAACTTATGTTTAACTAATTCTTTCACCGTTTTCACTCAACCAGAAAGTGGCACCAACTTGATTTTTGTGTTCCGCAGTAAGCAGGAGTTCTCTCTCTATTGAAATACGCAAATGAGAACCAAAAGAATTGGAAAGCCCGGTCTTTTTTTCCTTTAATGTGATGAAAAAAACGAATTCCTTATGTTGAGATTTAATATTGAAAACAAAATCGGTTTTCGATTGTATCATTTTAGAGGCGCGTATTGGAAAAGTAATCCCCACCCCAGCTTATGGAGTTATTTTTTTTCATGTTCTCGCATCTCGTTGACAAAAAGACTTTTTTTATCCCAAGTCATCTTCATTTACTGAATTATTTATGCTTCGTGTTTGTTTTTATCTAATATAATCCACAAGATAATTTATTGATTCCTTATAACATCATCTCTTTAACAAAATGTTTGTTTTCGATCAACCGGAGTATGTATTCAACGATTACCAGTCCTCGCCACGAGTTACGATAAATAGGTTTCACCTACGTAGGGATGACCCTGTGTCTGCTTTGGTAAGCGTAATGGATTAGAAGAATGACAAATTGTAAAAATAAACGCTCCTACATTAATCTGTTATTTTCATCATATTAGGAGTCTTCTTATATAGAAATAAACACACGCAAAAGACAAAAAAAAATAAATGCTTGCAAAAACTTGAGATCAGTCAGTTTTTTAATTTTCAGAGTGACTGATTTTTAATACCTTGTCTCGAGTATCCCGCACGAATATTAGAGAGCTCTCGCTGCACACCTCTATCCCTAGATATATATTTTTTCTTTCTTTCTGATCAAAAAAATCAGAGTAGGATACGTCAAAAAAATATCAACCAAAGTACTAACTGAAAAAAAGCCATTTGGATGTGGTGGTCCCGTGGAAAAGTGCCGGACTCGTGATCATTATCGCATTAAATCGTGAGTTCGAGCTCCGCCGATTTCAACATGTTTGTGTCCCTCCTGGGGCAAGATACTTAATCTCAATTGCCCGACCCAAGCGAGTAATTGCGCTTGGTCACAGAAACCCATATGACACTAATGATTTTTACGATTTCCTGATGGCGGGCGTAATACTAATAGGCAACAGCGCTTTATAAAGCGCTATATAAAAACGATTATTATTATTATTATTATAAGAAACTGAATTTAATTAGGGTGGAGTAGTTCCCAGAATAACAACAATGTAAATTCTGATAATACTTCAGGACATTCACGTAATGCGAAAAATTTTCTGCTCAAATCAGCTTTAAATATCACGTAATTTCATTAACCAGAATGTTCCATATGACTAGCGTCCTAGGTCCATAGAATTTTCTAGTAATATTTTACGACACCGTGGGGCTGTTTAGTCACGCTATTTTGCACAGTCTGTGGAAACGAGATACATTTTTGTATAACATCACATACAGAATTTTCATTAACATTTTAATCTAAGATTTACTTTTATACCATTATGCTCCTAAACTACACCATTATTTTGATTCATATTTTATTTCGTTCAAGATGTCAGATTACACCGTGTCTCTCTAGAAAATTCCCAGCCGACAACACAAAGGATAGATTTTGCTGCAACTCATTCTGAGAATTCTGCCACCATAGACATTCCTCGTCCTGAAGATGATGAACCTGACAACCATGTCGTCTATGAATTGAGTTTGACGGGCTCTACCAATAGCATCGCTTATCTTGGAGAACCAACGATTGCGTATTTCTTCGTAATACGCCTACAACGGACGGTAGGTGGAATCTGATTGCAAAGATTGATCTTGCTGAACATAAAATAGATGTAGAGAACAAACAACATGAAGAAGAGAAGTAGGAGAGAAACCGAGAGAGTTGAGAATCAAGCATACGGGAGAGGCAGGCGCGGATCTGGGGCGGAGGGGCGCCCCGGTGTTTTAGAGGGTCAAAAATAAGAGCGGGAAAAGGAAAAAAAAGAAGAAGAATAAAAGAAAGAAAAGGGAAGATAGAAAACATGAAACAAATAGGATAGACAAAATGGAAAATATAGGAGAAAACGGCGAGAGAAGTTGGAAGAGAGACAGAGAGAGATGGGGAGAGAGAGAGAGAGAGAGAGAGATGGAGAGAAAGAGATGGAGAGAGAGAGGAGGAAGGGAGAGAATGACATACAGACAAGAAAAAGGCGAGCAACGGCAAAACGTTGTTGTAGGGATACAAGCTGGTGTCTGGTGCGAAGTCAAATTGTGTTTAAATGTACACTAATGTATTTGTCTTATTATAAGGATTAAAAAAAAGGTATAGTTTGTCTAGATTCGGACCTTTAGTTAGACGGCTACAGCCCTGATAATGTTCAAGATCATTCTTGGGAGAATCCAATGCTAAGATTCTGTTGAAACTGGTGTCAAATTATTATTCTGGTCATACTGAAGCAGGAAATGCATTTAATTCTCTGTTTCTGTGCCTTAAAAAAGTCGGATCCTGACTTTTATTAGTAAATAAAGCATAACAATCATAATATCTTGACAATACGGCGTGTTATGCTTAGCAGAGTGTAGAATCCTAATCTTTATTACAATGTCATTATTATTTCAGTCGTCTACACGTTCCAGAAACCAGCTTATAGTGTATCCGAGTCTGTGAGAAAGGTTAACATCACAGTTACAAGATCCGCTGATAACCTTGATGAGCCTAGTTTTGTCAGTAATTTTACAGGCAGGTTGATAGTCCAGGAACTTGAACAATATTGGGAGAGAACAACTCCTAGAGCTTTCGAAGTGTATAGCAGTCCTTCATCAATGGAATTACGAAAACATACCACAAACACTGCTACATGTGAAAACAATTTAGAAAAACTATGGTGTCAAAAAAAATAGTGACAGAAAATAACATAGAAGTAACGTTTAACTACTAGGAGGTATGCTGAGACCTTGAGGGCAGTTCGTGTTCAATGTGTCAATCCAGGAGCGTTCTCTATGTAGGCGACGAAATTTAGACCGATTACCTAGACACTCAATAGCAGTAACTTGCAAATAAACGGAATGTTTGGGAGATGAAAAGTGAACCGCAACAGGTTTATCACGATGGCTTCGGAAATGTTTAATAGTAGAGCGATGATTAAGCATATACGTTCTCTGATTTCATTACAAGTTTCGCCTACATATTGAATGCCGCATTTACCGCATTCAATAAGGTAAGTGCGCCAAGAAGAGAAGCTGTCCCTACCTTTAACAGCAAGCTCAAGATCATTTATCAGGCTCTTGGAGGTGCTCAGTGTGAACGTGGCTATGTCTTTGCCTGTGGCTAAGTGCTCTCACACCCTGTCTTAGTTAGAGGTTTGAGTGATGATGATGTTGCTAAGGCCATCAAAAATGCACCCACAAAGTCATGCACCCTGGATCTTGATCGAGACACTCCGTCAACCGCAGTTGACGGATAGAGACCCAGAGAGTGTAAATTCGGTCGGCCCGTTGCAGAAAAATTTTACGATGGACTTTGATATGTAAATTAGTTTCTCACCAGTCGACTGCAATTGCAAGACTTAAGCTTCCAGGTCGGATTAACTTTTTTTCACTGAGGATGCAAGGATTAACCGGTCATGTTTTGGTTTAACTTTCCGCCAATTTCTGGTACCTTAAGACTTCTAACCGTAAATGCAGTGGCATTTACGGTTAGAATATTTCGAACAACCTGGATCCCGTTCCCACCTGGTTTTTAAAAAACAGAATATTCAAGTTTTTGTGCCTTTCATAACTCGTGTAATCAATGCATCCTAGGCTTCGGTGTCTTTCCTTTCCTGAAGTGAAAGACGACGTTTAATGCCTTTGTCAGTAACATCACCAAAACACTTACACTATTCGCCAATCCACGGTTGTATCTCTGCCAATGTTGTCTACCTTATTGAATGCGGTAAATTCAGCATTCAATATGTAGGCGAAACTGTTAACGAGAGCGAATGCAAACGTATGAATAGCCGGGATTTGAGAAAATACTGATAATGTCAACATCCTTGGATATCTGTAACAGAGAAGTTAAGCTTACAATGGAAAATAATTAATTTGTGGAAGTGATTTTAGTAAGGGTCCATTTCATTATATCTGAATATATTTCTGTCTCATTGTTTCCCTTTAAGGTTCATTTTGTGAGACTACAGTCTAATGTGTTTTCCTGAAGATTGGAAATCGTTGTTCATCTTACGACCCCTTTGATGAGACAGTTATTAAAGGCAATTGTTGAAGGCAATCTGTGAGCTGAGAATTACAAGGTTCTAACTGTCATTTTAGTCATTTTGAGATATGGGCGTTTTAAAATATATAATAAAAGAAATTTTACCGAAGTGGGACCTTTAAACAAATTTACATATGAAAACATTAACAAATTGTGTGTCATGATAAAACTTACCAAATGTAAATATCAAACATATTGTTATCTCACAAAAAAAACAAAATGTCAGTTAAGACCTTTTAATTCATTATCTTTAATTTATTCTTTTAGAGTTTGAATCAGGACTCGTAGCATTTTCCTTCAATTCAAAATTAGCTTATAAATTATGAAGAATGTGTAAGAGTTTTATGAATCACTTTTCATATTGAATTCACTCTTGTCTTCAAAATTAACGTGCTCATTACAGTTTTAAAACACTTGTTATTTGTAGGTGTGTCTACTGCTGAAGCGGGTGGTGCAAGCGAAAATTTAGACTACAGCCCTGTCACTTCCCGAATGGTTATGTTTCGTGCCGGAGAGTCAACTGCTGAAAAATCCATAGAAATTTTAAGGTAAGCCATTCTAAAATGTAAAACGAAACCCTTTTAGAAATTAAGAGTGAACTGCCCACCAGGCTTATCCTTATCTTTGGAAGAAGTAAGAAACACCCTAGTAATACTTTTCCGTGTGCCACTAAATTTTTATTAGTGGGCGTCATTTGCACTTAAGTTCTTACAAATTCGTTCACATTCTTGTTAATTGCTGAAACAAAAATCACGGGTTCAATGAGATCTCTCTTCCTACGTCACACACACAACATCTGCTTCTACTTCTGCAGTTCTCTAGAGGTAAGACTGAGGTCCGTGAAATAGAAGACTCAATGAGTGCAATATCGACTGGGTATCGTCTTTATCGGCAGAGACAAGTCGCAACTCCCGGGTCAGACACAGAAGCCTTCCTCAAATTTCAAGATAGTCGACAGTGTTGATAAAGAGGAAGGGTGAAAGTGTGTCACCCTGTAGAACTCCGGTTGTTACATCGAAGGGTCCAGAAATACTTTCGTTAACCATAACTGAGTTGCTGGAATTATTGTAGAGTACCTATATGATACTGAACAAGGTCTGGAGATACTGAACAAGGTCTGGAGAATGCCATAATGCCACAATATTGTTAACATAACTGGTCTATTGATTGGATCAACATCCTTCTTGAAGTCAACGAAGTTGACAGTCAAGGGGATTTGGTATTCTTTAAAGCATCCCATAATTATTTTCAGAATGTGTGCATAGCTGCATCTGAAACCAACCTCGTTGCTAACTCTGGAAGGGGGTTTACATGTGGCCGGATTCTGGGTTCATAGGATCTTATTGTAGATACGCCCCATCTGAGAAAGGTCAGCTTTCTTTGGCAATGGAGTAATAATGTTGGTGGTATGTTGACGTGGTGGAGACAGTGTAGAATAGACTTCAGAACAGAAGGCATGGATAACATAAGCATTTGATCACCACCTCCATGAAGAGCCTCGGCTGTAACAGCACAATACAAAGCTGAGTTGGTTTTCATGGTTGTTATTGCTTTAGCAGTCTCTTCACGAGTAGGGGTCAATACGAATGGGATGATCTTCTTCTGCTTCTTGGCCTTATCTCTCTCAATTTTGAGGCTACCCAGCTTAGAACCACAGGGTTCTCTTTTCCAACTACTTTCTCAGCAACTTCTCTTACTTCAAAGGACTCATAACGCTCTGAGATCTGTGGTGTTTATGAAGTCACCCATGATGTTTTGTAATCGATTGGATAACGCTAGCTGAAACTTCTCGTATCTGGATGAAATGAACTTGGATCTCTACATGACTTTCCCTTGCTTGTTTCGCGCTAATGACTAGGAGAATGATAACAATGGTTCGAGTCGAGTTCTACTGTGTTGTGGGCACGGTAGTTCCGAAGAGATTTGACCCACTTCTTGTTGATCAGTATATGATCCAATTGGTGTTTTGTTCCAGCACGATGGTTCGTGGTTCTAATAGGAGGTTCGTAATTATGTTCGCATGAGAATTGGAACTTCGGTTTGATTTGGGAATCTTGGGCGTTGGATCACATCAATGTAATTTAATGGAAACTGAATTTGTTGAATAACTGCTACAACTATTGGTTGAAAGACTTATCAAATATTGATAACTGATATAATACTGTGTACATGTACATAATTTTATCTATGGTTTCTACTTATGTCTGGGAAAACGTTTCAATCCGCTTGGAAACGTGACCAGGGAAAGTTAGTCTACCTTTTCGACAGACTTATGTCCATGACTCTCTCCTATCATTCAGATGCTGTGACTGACTTTTTCATCTCTCAAACGAAAAGGAACACTAACTTTACTAACTAAAACAGTGTTAAACAAACTAGTGGTAAAAAAAAAAAAAAAAAAAAGAATTTAATTGTTATATGTTTTTTTTAAATGTATTAACTGTATCATATTGTAACTTTTATATACTTGACTGTACCTATTTGTTTGGTAATGTCAATAAACTGAACTGAACTGAACTGATAAGAAATAGTCATCTAGAACTAAAGCTAGTCACCCAAAATGCTTAATTCCAAAGTTAGAGATGAATCAGATTTTTCGTTTTCATGCAGTTAATATTTATGCACAGTATAACAGTGCCATAGGATACCGTGTGTAACAAAAATTCCGGATCCGGAATTTTATAACAAAGTTGTGATTCTCTATGTGAAGGACTTCGATTCGACCTTAGTTATTTCACACAGTGATTAGTATATGGACAAGGATTATGTATATGCAAAAAACACAAAAAAAAAAAAAAAAAAAAAAACTAACTAAAACAGTGTTAAACAAACTAGTGGTCTGTAAAACTGGCAGGATCATATATGTTATGCTTTCAATGTCTTTCTGTCTGTCTGTGTCTTGGTGTCCGTTTGTATCTCGCTATCTCTTCCTCCCTTTTCTTACTCGCTCTCTCTCCATCCCTTTATCTCATTCATTTTATTTTTAAATATAACCAGGGACATTTTCGTCGAGGAAGATGAGATGTTCTTGCTACTACTTGATAATCCTACCATAGGATCTCTTGGTAGCACACCCATTACTGTTATCACCATTAAAGGCTGATTCAGAGATTTCGAAATAAATATGTTTTGGTGTAATAATAAGAAATAGTCATCTAGAACTAAAGCTAGTCACCCAAAATGCTTAATTCCAAAGTTAGAGATGAATCAGATTTTTCGTTTTCATGCAGTTAATATTTATGCACAGTATAACAGTGCCATAGGATACCGTGTGTAACAAAAATTCCGGATCCGGAATTTTATAACAAAGTTGTGATTCTCTATGTGAAGGACTTCGATTCGACCTTAGTTATTTCACACAGTGATTAGTATATGGACAAGGATTATGTATATGCAAAAAACACAATTTGTTTGAAAATTAAGGGCGCCCTCATCGGGAAATCTCTGAGTCAGCCTTTAAAGACGATGATGGCAAGTATTTTTTTGGTAAAGTAACGCGTCGGTAAAGCTTACATAAGACAACAGGTGATCCCATTTTTTTATTTCCATGAGAGTTCAAGTTCAAATTCAAGTTCATTTTATTCTCACCACATCTTCAGTGATTTAACAAAACAAAGTAAATACAATATTAAAATTAAAATACAATTGTTTAAAGACAGATTGACATATACGCAAGTTGGGCTAATGAACTCAAAATATTATCCTTATGATATTAGCATACATAACAAAGCTGAATTAGATTATTAAATCATTGGGATATCGATTATAAGTGATAATAATATCATAGTATAGAAAAAAAATGGAGGAAGATGGGTGTGGGAGAGGCCATTAAGATCAAGTGACCTTTAGGATTGACCCCACCAATTGGGAGATGAAACTTATTTGTGAGCCAGCAAGGGTGCGACAAAACAAGAACAGGACAAAACAAGACAAGATAAAAACAAGACAGAACAAAACAGGACAGGACAAGCGGTAACATGAGTGAATCACATTGATGTAAATAACATAAGGGTAAAAACATAGAAGTAAGATGGCAAAGCTGATGTGAGCTATCTGTATGAAAAAAAAATCAGAAATAATGCAACGATCTGGGGCCTACAGGATGATACGTAGGCTAGAAATTGAGAATTGTTCCTTCGCTCGTCCCGATAATGAATTAATGAAATGATAATTAAGTGTTTAATCTGTACAAACACTAGGAAAGTTACTGATTAACAGTCAGATAGAATATTTTGATAAAATAAATCTTAACATTATGAAAATTAAAAAAAAAATATGTGCATAATTAGTATTTAGAAATAAGTTGATTTTTAAGATTTGTTTTAAATATATTGGCAGATTTTGATGATTGTAGGTTTAGGTCAAGCGAATTCCAGATCCTAGGACCGGAGTTTTTAATTGAGTATTTAGTTAAATTTAAAGTAGCTTTAATTTGAATTAATTTGCTTGCATGTCTTGTGTTATAATTATGGATGTCTTTGTGTTTAAAGAAAAAAATTTCAAATGATTTTGGAAGGTTATTATTAACATAGCGGTGCATGAAGATTGCTGTTTGAAGTTTATTTATATCGAATATGTTAAGTGTTTTTAATTTATGGAATAATGGCTTGGTATGAGATAAATAGGGAAAACCAGTGCAAATACGGATTGCTTGTTTTTGAAGTTTAAATAGTCTATCAAGATGGGTTGGATTAGTTGAGTTCCAGGGACAGTGAGATGGATTGAGTGTAATGTTCGATGTTGCCCAAGCAATATTACTGTAAGAAATATATGGAAGAATCAGAGTTTTATATAAGAGTGAACAGATATCAGGTTGTTTGTGTGTTTGAGTCTTTTTAGAACTCCAATACTCCTAAGACTTGGGTTTGTTGATCTTGGAAATATGTCTTTTCCAATTCATATGTTTTCAATTACAACTCCTAAGAATGTTGGTGTTAGTTTTGTGGGGATTTATTTTATAGTATATCATTTTATAGTGCATCCTTATCGGATCAAAGTATCATTTTATAGTAAAATAGTAAAATTTTTTTTTTTTAACATTGAATGAGAGCTTATTAGCTTTAAACCCAATTTGTGACAGGAACCATTCAGTGTTGAAAGTGTTAATGAGGGTATCTAAGGTGGGATGGGGTGGGAAAGAAAGATGTTGGTGTCCTCTGCACAAGGACAAAAGAGAGAAGGTCAGATGAATGAGGAATATCATTCACATAAATAAGAAAAGAAGAGGACCAAGTATGGAGCCTTGGGGAACACCGCATTTAACAGGTAGAACGACCAGAGGGATAGTATCAAACAGGTTAAATTGTTGACGATTGGAAAGCTAGTCTGTGAGAAGCGTTAAGGGAGTTACGCGTATACCGTAGTGTGAGAGCTTGGTTAGGAGAATCGAACGATCAATGGTGTCGAACGTCTTAGATAGATCAAGAAAATACCAATGGTATGATGATCAATGAGAGAGCGAAGAGATTTTGTCATAGATATCAAGAGAGCCAGGTCAGTGGAATGCTGTTTCCTGACGCCATATTGATTTGGGGTGAAGGATATTATGGGAGAGAGGAAGTTGTCCAAGCCTATTGTAGATCAGGCGATCGAGGATTTAGAGAAACCCGGTAGAAGTGAAGCCGTAATTGGAAAGATTGCCGGATCATCCTTCTTCAAGACGGAATCACTTTTAGCAACTTCAAATAAGTCAGGAAAAACACCAGTAGAAAGGGAAAGATTAAGACCATGTCAGTGGGTAACATGAATGGGGGATATTTCTTTTACTACGGCGGGACTTATGTCATCAAAACCAGACTCTTACCAGTCCAAATTTTTGGAGATAATATCGAGGATTTCTCTGGGTGATGTTGGGTTGAAAATACTGACGTTTCAAGGTTCCTTTAGGACATCATGGGAGCTGGCATAGAATGCATCTGACTAGCTAATTTTAGGGCCAATTTCAGCAAAGATTGGTTGAAACTCTCACGCAATGTCCTTGGATATACACCTTTGGTATTTATTTTGCCAAGGATGTTGTAATAGTTTTTCCACGTGTTTTTAATTTGTTTTTATAGAGTTAAATTTATTTGTGAAGTAGGTTTTACGCGACATTTGTTAGATACGTTAATTTATTCCTATCATGATATATTTATTTTTATTTTCAATCGTTTCAGGTGTGTAAAAAAACATAATTTTTGTATAATTGTTCTAGTATTTATTGACTTTATAATGCCATTGGTGATCCAAGATGTATACCTCTTTACGTTTGGTTTATTTCTTTTTGAACTTTAGGTAAGTGTTTATCTATAAGATTGAGAACTTATAAATAAATAGGTTGTAAGAATCGTCTGTAAGAATCACAGTTTGTTACAAGTCATTCCATTTAGTTGCCTTACTATCATTTCCATAAGGCCATCATTACTCTATCTAATTTTGCAGGCGTATAATAATTATTAGATTTAGAATTAGAATTGTTGTATTTTTAGTATTTTAGAATCTGAAAAACAGGGAAATGATCCATTGTATCCTTGAATAAAATCCCTGGAATTATTTTTGTTAGCAAGATTATTAGTAAATATATATCAATTAAGTTGGAAGATTTAGTGGGTAAACACGCGTTTGTTTATCGATTAAAGGGGATAAATGACGCAGAATAAAATGTGTTAATAAATTCATTCTGCTGGTCGTGTGGCGAGAATTGTTTAAAAGATCACAATTGAAGTCACCACAGATAAACCATCTTTACTTTCGTTATTGTTTAGGTATAGAGTTCCTTAATTATCAATGAATGGATACGCAGAAGAGTCACGTGGTCGATAAAATAACCGAGATTATTTTTGTTTTTAGTTGGATATATTTCATGAACAAGATTTCTAGTTAGGAATTGAGTGCAAATTTAAGTCATGACGAATTTTATATTGGAGTTCAGCAGAAACATAAGTGCGACGCCGCCTCCCGCTCTTACAATCTCTATCACATCCCGAACTATGTTATAACATCACTGGGTGGGCGAGGTCCAGGGTGTGTCGTTTATCCGGGAACCAGTTTTCACTGCATGGCTACATGGAAAATTTGTGGGAGAGTGTTTTTAAGAATTCGGTAATGGGTTCTACATGTTTATCAAGGCTGCGGGAGATGAAATGTATTATACTAAAGTTGGAATCTTTAATGTTTAATAAGTTTGTTACTGAGTCACACGAAAATGATAATTACCGGCCATCATGTTATTGGAAGATCATGCATTTCATTAAATTGTTATTATCGTCATCGTTTATGTTTAAATCGAATGGGTTGATGTTTCGTGAAATAGCGTTATTAAGGTCCAATACATTCGGTCATGTATAAGCTATTTAAATCGTGGATGAATTCTTCATTATCTACAATGTGATTGAAGGGAAGCGAGGAACCCAAGCAATTCTTGCAATACCAGTTCTGATCAGTATTCAATTGGATTTACGCCTGCGCATTTCAAATAGGTTCCAGTTTTACAGATAGCACATTAATATATGTGTGTCCCTTTATACACTTACAACAATACCACACAACATTTAGACTTATAACATAAAGGAGGGAACTTTTTTATGGATGAAAACCGAAGATAGTGACTAGAGAGGAGCATGGTAAAAGAAACACACAGCAAAAGTCCTAACATGGGTAAAGTACGGGGCAAAGTTACATTAAAGAAATTGAAAAAATATTACGTAACAGATGGTCTGAGCATAAATACAATATGTGGGTGAATAATTGAAAGATAATAAACACAAGAGGAAAAATAACTGGTAATTAACTTATAGGTACAATAATGATGGCTACATTGCATAAATAATCAACATAGGATGAAATGATAGCTACTTAAAAGACGGCGAGGCCATAGGAATGACAAGTGGAGTAAGCGCAGTGGAGAGGGATGAGAAAATATTCAGTTGGAACCATCATGAAGTAATTCAGTATTGAGATTTTTTATAGTTCAAATACAAATTAATTCGTTACCAGGAAAAGGGATTATTTAATGAATGAAAGGTGAAATATCAGTAAACCTAAGTATTAAAAAAGATTAAAGTATACATATATATTTACTAAGAACATCTAATACACAATACATATGGAAGCATAATTTGCTAGCACTAGTGAAAATACGCACTGAGGAGAAATAAAAAAAAGATTGTTCCAATTATTGTTTGCATGGTTGTAAAGCTTCCATTGCATTAGTTCCTCCCCTGAAATGATTAAAGGTCCGGAATGAGATTATAAACCTACTCCAAATCTTCTATGGGACATTCCATTCCATAAACAGGGCCAGAAAAAAGGTAACACTACCAGTGACATCATTTGTGAACTATTGATTCTTAGTCAGTGTCATGAATATATTCCACCAGCCCTGGAATTTTTTCTATTACTCTCTGATAAATCAATGGCCCACAAATGATGTCATCACCAACCCCAAATATTGAATGCTTTTCTGGTCCCTCCTTGTAGACTTGACAACAAACCACAATCAATTCTATTTGCATTTCCTGGGATCAACCTTTAAGACCAAAATCAGCGTCCTTAATGGTAAACAGAACATTTGTTATTGAAATTTTAACTACTTAGTTCTCCAGGTAAACAAGGATGTATAATTTATTAATCTTTCCCTGGAGACGGCCAGCGCACGTTAGTGTTGAAAAAAAAAAGCATGTGCGCTTGGCCGGATTTTCTGAAGTGCTTGTCCGCTACATACCGGGTGGATTTACTTATCGATAACGCCATTATTTGCTTGAGTCAATGTCCCTTGGTCACTGATATTCATGAAAATGTGCAACCTTTACAATTGACATACCCGATAAATGGTAATTATAATATTTATTAGTATTTATAGTGTAAAATGGTTTACTTTGGCGAAGTATGTAATAAAAATTAACAATATTTCCTTTGTTGATCCCATGACCAATTAGGGGTAAATCTTTGTTTTTTGTGTGTTTCGTGAGACGTCAACGTTATCCTTTCCTTGAG
The DNA here is from genome assembly GCA_023653785.1 of Ophioderma brevispina. NCBI lineage: Eukaryota > Metazoa > Echinodermata > Ophiuroidea > Amphilepidida > Ophiodermatidae > Ophioderma > Ophioderma brevispina. The sequence continues at coordinate 37,310 of JAMKCH010040308.1, forward strand.
GATTGAACATGCAGTTTATGTGCCTTGTTTCAGTTACAATTGCAATGTTCATGTTGTTGTGTTGAATTTCCACAACGCTTTGATAAACCGGGCTAAAGAAAACTTTATTTCTATTGGCTAGGTAGACAACGCATTACTTGACATAAAGATTTTGAGAGGTGCTTCAACTACATTTTACCCTATACTTCCTTTCTGTACACAATTATCCCCACCCGTAGCCAACGGAGAGGTAATATGCAAAGGTGGATTCATTCCCCACATACCTCAAATCGGTACGTGTCGCACACCACCAAATATTGAGCTCATTTTCAACATTATGGCATGCCATACTCATTAGCACCGTATTTCAAACATCTTTCCAGTATCGATACTGGATAGTTTTTGCGATACGGGTATGTGAATATAGAGCGCACGCCATCAAATAATACTGTCATGTAAGCTCATTTTCACCAACGTGAGCACAATTTTGGAAGATTTTATACAGGGATTTGAGATCCGCACATGTGAATAGCGCCACCACTTTTCAACCTGACACAAACCTCAAGGCTGCATCCCACATGTACCTCCAAAGGTCTAATTTCTTGCAACATCATAATATTCATCAATATATATCCACAATAAGGGAGGACGAATTGGTGTAGCGATCGGGTCGCTCACCTTGACCAATGCGCCCGGGTTCGATTCTTCAGCATCTAAAACCGGATTTCTTCCCATAAAGCTCTTTTGGAGGCGTCCCTTGAATTTAATGCATAGCAATATTGGGTTCTGCCTAGAAAATTTTACCGAAACTACCCACCATTATACGAAATTGATTTGGTAGTGTGCTTCCTACACCCCGACCAAGCGGCATTCTCTTTTTAAAGCACGTCACCCTAATATACCCATATAAGCATACGATATATGATTATAATTATAACCAAATCTTTATCCACAAAACACTATGCACTAAATATTATTTTGTAAAGTAAGCTTACTGACAGGCCCTCACTCAATCATAAAATTGAGACTTAAATAAGGTGCTTATTTCCCTAAATTACTCTTATATACAGTCTCTGATGAAAAATCCGTAGTTGTTCCAACTCAACATACTGGGTTAACTGTCACTGTCACTGGGACTGTCAGAACAAACTGGCAAACACACAAACGTACCCACAGAGACACACATATACAGACATAAAAACACGTGACGTGCTCACGCGCGCACACACACCAATGGGGTACAGCAACTCATTTCATTTCCTAAAACATAATAAGCCAATATCACATCACCAAAGATCGAGACACACAAATTCACTGCAAAGGGTATCAGACACAATTACATCCAAACACCAACTAAACGGCCCAGTCCGAAAATCACCCAAACCACCGACCGCGATATCACTATGAGTTACAATATGCTCATTCACCAAGGACAGAGTTCGGTGGGTTGTACTTGTACATACATTGACATGAACTGACCTTGTGTGATCTGGGTATCATATATCGTACCCATAAACCAGGGGGTGTATTTTCTAAATACATTAATGAATGCAAGCTACTGAACTGTGCCAAGGGAATAAGATTTTACTAGCTCATAGTGTATCTAGTTACCTTTGACCTTTGAAATTTAAAGCTCCTATGTAAAAAAATACTCTACTTTCAAACCTCCTATGTGCAATTTTAATGGCAACATCAAAACGTCTTATATGTTTACTCTGAGTTCAAATTGATTATATTACTTAAAATCGATTTTGCTTTAGCCAAATCCATATCGGAATGTTTAATATGCATCGTGATTTTTTGTTGCAGACAGTTCGGGTGAGAAATGTAATGTTACGCCTAGGTGGTTTTGAAAAGGTGACCTATTTTCATATAGGAGTTTTTGATTTAAAAGGTAAACGCCCGTAGGAGGTTTTTCCTACCCAGCGACTATATAATTCTGGCCTTAGTTTGGAACATACATTTTATAACTAGATAATATGTCAGTCCCTTTTATTTCGCTCATATTCAGGTGATGATTACAAATTCGAAAATGCCTTCTACCGTGTATCAGAATCGTCTAGTGAAATAATCGTCATCGTTAAGAGACAAGGGCCTCTTACCGATGAAGGATCAGTAGGTAAGCCATCCTATATCATTGTAGCACTCCTTAGGTTCACTATTTACTATCGCCGAATCAGTTAAGCTGACCAATAATTCCGGTATGTGTACCTACGCAAATTCTCGATAATATATGAGCTGCTTAGGTTTGTGAAAAATGTTTGACATTGTGAATTGCCATTTAACGTAACGGTATTTCTATGCCAAAAATGCTTTATCAATGCATGATCGATCATGTATCTTTGCAGGACGGTTGACTTCTCGATATCACTTTCGTTGTTTCTTTTTATATGAAAGGACGTCAGTCCTAATTAGTAATATGAAAAAAAAGGTCACCACGTGGTCTCTATTCATATGAAAGAACGTCAGACAGCGCCCAAGTGTCATTGACAAGGTTCATCATGATTGAATTGTTACATAGTTCACCAGGATTCAATTCTTACATAGTTTCAAAGTTCTTTTTTAAAATCCAAATTTACTTTTTAAGTAGTGACGTTTCGCTTCCTAACAGGAAGCTTTCTCCAACTGATACGGTAGCTGATCCTTGGAATGACTTGGTGACGTCATGGTGTGATGACGCTCTCTGGATCAGCTGATCATAAAGATAATTAAGTTTTGTACGCCCCCTCGTCTGCATTCATCACGTTCTTCCCATGATCTTGACCTCCTTTTCTCCTTGTCCAGATGGCTTCTTGAATCCATCTGGCACTTTTATTATTTTCTTTTTTGAGAATGCTGCATTCTTCCGAGTTTATGAGATGGTTTATGAGATTTAGGGGAATGTGAATAGCTAGTGGTTAGAGAGCTTGCCTTTGGACCCGAGAATCCCCTGTTCAAAATGTCTGGGCTATTTTCTGGATTATCTGTATAAGAGCTATTGCTTAAACTCAAAATTGCCACTCTCTCCATAGTTCATTATGGGCAAATGAACCATGAAAAGCGCTCAGTACCCATTGTGTATGTGTGTTTGGGTATTTGTTTGGCTGTAGCAATGGCGCCGATTGAGCTGCTGCCGTATGCAAAGTTGCTTTAAAGTTGCTTTAGAGACAATTGTCTTTGTATAAATTTGTTTCGTTGTTCTAAAAAGCGCTGTGTTCTTTGTAGAGCGTCATATAAATGTTTGATTATTATTATCATATTTTTTATTCACATACAAGAAATTTTGTCACATTGTCTTTATTAAATCAAAAGAAAGGACGTCACTCACATATAGTGTACTCGATCATTAACAAATATCACTCACGTCTTCTTGGATCATAGGAAGTTATGCCACTCACACTGTCTTTAAAGATATGAAAGACTATAGACCACTAGCAATGTTTGAAAATATGTTAGAGCCTGGTATCTTACAATTAGGCGGCCTAATTGTTACCCATTGTAGACTAATACTATAGACCATAACGATTGGTGGGAATGGACGGCAGCTAAAAAGTGACATGGAATGTTAACTGCTCTATTAATCATATTTTGTTTTATTTCAGCAAGAAATAAATCCACCAACCCTTTGCATTTACATGGTGAAACAAGCCCACTTTTCCGTTGTCTTTTTTATGTGAACGAATGTCTCACATAGTATAGTAACGTTGATTCCTCTTACTCACCTTCTCTTGCCATATAAAGAATGTCACTTTTCTTTACATTGTCATTAACTATTGCCAAACGTCCTCATATTTTATAAGAAAGATTGTCACATTATATGTAGGACAAAAAGAACATAATGTCCTCACATAAATTGGAGGCTTGAAAACGAAGCTAGCAAAGAGTTTCTGGTTTCGGATTCAGACTAAATAAACTCGCAACATTTTGGTGATTTTTTGTTTTTTGTGCACTTTTCGTACGTTTTTCAAATACAGTAAAAGAAAATCGCAGCGCAGCAATAGTTGCACTCTAAAATAGGAGTAAAACGAGATTACCGTCATATTTGAATAAATTCTAAAAATAAATAAAATGGGCAAACTTTACGATTGCTGGGTACTCAATTTTGAATACGATTTTACTTCATATCGTCACGAATCTTCCAAACCGGCCCATCGACCAAAAGTCCACTTTCGATATATCGCGATTGAAGTTTTAGAGAAATATGAACTTGCATATTTAAATTGAAACATTTTATGAAAATTAATTTTATGTGTACATTGGGGACATTGAAAACTTCTTCATTTTGAGCACATTTCAATTCCACGTATCCTTTGTTTTATGGTCAAATAGCGAATGGGGCGTTCAAACAAAAAGGGGTCGGTGTCTATGTCAAGGAGACCGAATTCGTATTCCCCTGTTTGGCGTACTCAAAAAGAGTCGCTCGATCGCCTCAACGGTATTGAACATGTTGAACATACTTTTGCCTCGGAGGGCCTAGAAATGACTATGCTTTTTGTATGATTTCTAGCCGTCATCATCTGTTACAGCAAAATATGCCAATTAAGTTAGAAAAGAGGACTGATTAGGTTGTCCTGTTTTTTATTGTAGTCGTTTTATATACGCCTGATAAATTGGACATAAAATTTACAGTATTTGCTGTATTTTTTCCAAATTGCAGCATAGGCCTACACAGACATCCAAAGTGTTTCTAAAACATTAATTTTAACACCGCCGGTGGTCTAGGAGGATCACACCAAGAGGGTATCAAACTTCATCACACATTTGGGTGTTATTTTAACACCAAATAGTGTCATAACACCAAAGGTGTGGATTTTTGACACCCTCTTGGTGTGGGTCCGCCTAGAACAACGGCGGTGTTAATTTTACACCCTATGTTTTGCAGTTTGTACTCAAAATCACATTCCTTTAATTGCGCTTATTTACTCAGTACACAGAGAAATTATCAAGTTAGTTAATTATCAATCAACTAAGTTGCTGAAACTCAAAATAAATCGAGGTATGTTGGGAAATTATAGCAAAGAAAAGAAGAAAAAACGAAAACGATTGTGAGGTACTATGTTTTCATTATCATTATTGATCTTAATTTGGACTGTAATTACTCATTTAAGTAACTTTCATACATGTAAGCCTCTCTAACTGAGAATGGGACCCTCTGATATTAACCCCAATAACCTAACCACGATACTATGCAACCTTATAACAGGGATATATAGAACAGTGAATTTATATGCGTTACTTTCCTTTCAAATTATAATTGCAAATTAAAATGAACAAATCTCATACCAAACTGTGAAAGGTTTCAACATAAGTTTTTTGGATCTATCTATAAAAATTGAAGTGAAAATTAAGTGACTACATTAGTTCTTGTTTGTGCCTTTCGGGTGTTCCAAATTGTCTTGTTGTTGTTTCTAATATCGTATAAAAAAAAAAAAAAATATATTACTATTATTTCCTTGCCTGATTATTTCCGAATCGTCGTTATGGGTGTTTTGGACTTATTCAGCAAATCACGGATCTAGTGTCTTGAGGTTCCACGGGCTTATATCGGGTAATCAGGGGCGTCAATTGCTACTCAATCGTGGGGGTGGGACTTGTAAATTTGTCTCGACCCCCACCTCACTTCCTCCCCCCCCCCCCCCGCTCTTCAGATTTTCAATCCGTCGGTAAAAAATGGCTATAACCGGCGAGCGCAGCAAGCGCAATGTGGGGGTTCGAGACAAATTTTTTGCGGCGCAAGCGCGCAAAAATCGCCGAATTTACTTTATTTCTTGCCCATAATTTAGCTGAAATGGGTCAAAATTCCCGAAAAAGAGGGAAGAAAATACATATTTTGGTGTATGCGTCCCGCTTTTTCGAGCCAGAGGGTGCAACAAGCCCCTGCTCCCCCCCCCCCCCCTCGGTACGCACTGCAAAACAGATTTTTTTCCATGCAAATTTGAATAGAAACAATTGCATGAATAGACCAATTCGAAATTTTTTAAGTGTTTCATCACCATTTACTTACAGGTATAATGAACGGTATTAAAAAGAAAAATATATAGTTTTGATTGTGTTAATTTTCCGTTTTAATAAATAAATACATGTAAAGTGTTCACTCGAGGGTCCATGTATAGTAAGCTGCGCCTGGTGGTACGGCAGGGGGTGTCCCCCTCACCGCGCGAAGCGCGGAGCCCTTGCAATGTTCACTTTCCAAACAACACATTTTCCCCTTATGCAAATTTGATAGAAACAATTCGAACTACGTGGTTCAGTTTATAATTCTTCTAGAATATGATCAACAGTTTTTAAATCTATTGATGGTTTAGGTTTAGTTTTTGAATATAAAAATTGTTATGACTAGTTCATATACAACAATGTCGCAGGGAGTTGATGGGAGGCCCCTCCGCGTTTCGCGCGGACCCCTGCAATATCCTATCCCTTCCCAAACACAAATTTTCTTAGGGCAAATTTTGAATAGAAACAATTTGAAATGTACAAGTGCCTCACTTTAAAATGCTAATAGATATGATCAACGATTTTAAAATCGCCTTCGATTGATCCGTATTGGAAGATGTTTTACGATTAAACGCTTTCCAGCTATTGAACTGAGGACTAGTGGCCACGATGTAATTGTTTTGTATAACAACTGTCATAAAAAAAATAATATCTTACGACAATTTAGATCCCTTAGAAAAAGGTATTTCAAGAATGCGCCTTCTACAGGTTGTATCACGAAACTTGTTCAGTATAATACTGCTGACCCCGAACTCGATATGTTCATTCAACCGATTTTTTTCTGACATAATCGTAATATGCATTTTTTTACACTACATTTCTTAAAAACTGAAAGAATGAACGGTTTGTAACCATACCATTTTTCTTCATTCCAATGGACAGTCACACAGTAAAACCACATGTTTGTGTCGTGGCGTACCGAGGCAGTCGATCCAAGATGAGCAATTTCAATTCGTCCAGCCAGAGAGGGGGGGGGGTGGATTCATAATGTCCCGGTGATACGCTTCCATAATAGACCTGAAGTACTTTATTTCTGCTTTATTTAGACCTGGGTAGATCATTTCAGTGTTTCAGACACTGCTTTCCAATGATGCCCAGGGATCCAGGACGAATTGGGACAGTCAGAGTTTTGTTCACCCTACTCTTATCGAAGTTGGCTGCGATTACATACAAGCGTGTTCTCTATGTATATCGACCGACTGCTTAACGTCCCCTCCGAAGGACGGGGTACCGTGTTATTCTCCATATTTCGTTTGCCCAAAAAACAACCAATGAACCAAGGGGAGAGCGAATTCCTTTTCAATAAGATACTGTTTACAGTTTTAAACAACCTCTAATATAAATCATGCACTGATTATCATTGAATTCACTGAATCTGATTTGCATTTACGCTTGTGAAGCAAAGGTAATAAAGTTACTATGGATACATCGAAAAACCCTAATGGGGATCTCATTTTCTCTGTTTGTCTGGTGATTCCCAGTTATTTTTCAACACCCAATTCTTACTGTTTTAGTAAAATTGGAATATTATAGTACATGTGGAACTGTTATTTTTTTGTGAAAATTTCATCTACAATCTTGCAACCAAGGTTTACTAAATCACAATTGTATGGTGGATTCCAAAATCATGGGGTCATTTTTCAAACTTAGTTGCTTGGATGTATTCTAGGGAGAAGGTTTATCACATGGGTCAAAATATAACGGAGACAAAATGTGTTTTAAGTCTACCATCATGCCCAGTACCTTTCAAGGATTACAGACGGTATAGTGTTGGGCCCTCCTAGGGATTACCCTAAGTTTGGGCAAACTATATAGTTAAGCTGTTAAGCACTATATATGCGACGAATTGTGCACTTTGTGATAAAAGCGTCCAACTTTTCCACAGTTTGTAGCATGGCCTTAGACTAAACATTTTTTCATATATGTGCCCACTCACAGAATACCCATGTTTGGCCAGAGAGGGCGCTTTGTCAAAATGGCGCCAAATCCCATTACATTGTATCCAAAGTCTATAGGTTGCTTTAAATTATCAACCCTCTTTAATGCTGTGATATTGTCATGCAGATACATTCACCGATCATTGTCAGCCCTGCTTTAATTAAGAAAAGTTGTTATACTTGAGGCGCTTTTCACGAGGGCGCCAATTATTCAACTACATTATTTTAATGAAATTTTAACTACGTAGTTCTCCAGGTAAATACTGATGAATATGTATTAATCTTCCCCTGGAGATGGCCCTCGCACGCAAGTAGTGTTACTTCCAAAGAAAGGGTCAATCCTTCCTAGCGGTAGCAACAGAACATTAATATTTCATAATTATGTACCCGTATTTTACATATATAAAATTACGTTGTCTAAGTCAAAAGTGTTCATTGTTTTATTCCTGCTCAAACAAATATCACTGGAAGTCCTCCTTCTGCCCTTTGTCTGATCACGTATGAGAAGGCAACTTCGACCTGATTGTACTTAAGTATTAGTCAGTTTATGCTGTGGATGTTTGCCCCGAGACCATGGCCCTTATCCGGGTGGCTCTCCGGGCACATCTCGAGACCTGCTACTCTGCTTAAAAGCATCCACATGTTCTGGCTGAATTTCGCTGAGGGAGTTGTTTGCATTCACAAGACCTCAAATAAATGGTTTCAGCTCTTGCGATAGACCCTCTTATCAGTAGAACAACGGACTGATTAAGGGAACATGAGGGCTTTCGGGTTAACAAGAACCCCGGGGGTCCTACGTCGATGGATGATATAGCTGGACCAGAGGTACCAAGCGTACTTACAGGGTTTGAAGGAGAGGAAGTAGTAGTTGATAGTGAAACAAATACAGGTCACCATGAACAGTGAGCCGCAGTGCAAGCATTTTGTAAAGGATGTTTGTTTCGGGAGTTTCCGTAACCTGACCCATCTGACACTTTTTTCTGACACACTATGAATTCGGAAACCCTTCACGGAATAAAGCACAGGTTTAGTCTGTTTAGATTTCCGAATTCATAAGTGTTTCAGAAAGTCGGAAACTCTCATTTGTTCCCCCGTATCAGTGATAAGAGATATGGGTAATCCTTTTCTAGAAGTAAAGCAATGCATTGGACGATTTAGTAGCAAGATCACTCAGAAATGCAGAAGTGCTAGATGAGCATGCTAGCAAGCCCATTACAGATCCACTGAAGAACAAGCTACCTCTTTTTAGAAAGCAACCAAACAACAATCCAAAGAAAAGAAGCAAATAGCCACATGGAAGAGCAACTGCAACTTCTTCTCAAGATTATATGTTGCTTGCCAGACCTTGATACCTTCTTTGCCTATGAAAATCAGATGATACCACCATTACTGTCCACTGATGGAAATCTACGACCTGCATCTGAATCGGATCTCTTGCAGTGTTTAGATTCTGAAAAAGATAGTATAAGTCAAGCTCCTGAAGTGGATGCAAAAGTTCTTGATGGTGCTGTCACTGTCCAAGTGTTGAATCCTGGAACATGCAAAACATTCTCAGAGTATGGCGATCAGATTGTGTACCTTACATTTTTAAGCAGTTGGAAAACTGTAAACGAGTTGACATTTTCTGGGATGTATATCTACCAGATAGCCTGAAAGCATCTGCATGGGAGAGTTACCCCAACAACAGCAATTCCAAAAAGCTGGAAACAGCTCCTTCATGTTGATGACAATAAGACTGAACTGTGTGGTTTCATCTCCAAACAAGTTGAAGACTTTAGCAATACCGATTTCCAGTCCGTCCATGTTGAAGGGGCGAGTAAAACCAGGGTTGCCACTATATCTCCACTATACCTCTTATGGTCTAGTTTGATCTTCTTGAGATTCTTGCTGCACTTACCATTTAAAAGCAGTAGGTGGGTAACTTGGTTGGGTATAACATTTGGCTGCTGTGGAGGTTCTGCTGGATCCCCTCGAAGCTTTCGGATGGTAGACCATGCTGTCTTGCTGTTATGGGTCATATTGGTGGATTCAATTAATCAAATTTGATTTTTTCCTGACACTTCCTCTCCTTTAGCAGTTGTTTTAGCCGAAGTGAAGGGACATAACATCATTGCAGCATTCAAAAAACAGTACAATAGCAATATAACAATAGCAGTGCGTAATGCAATTAGCTTATTCATTCATATACCATACCATACCCTTACAACAACAAAATTTAGGCAACCGGCAAACTTTTAAATCACAAAGCGGACCTTAAAAATGACAAAGCGGACCTTTGTCATTTCGGGGCACCCCCCTGGCTACGGCCCTGATTACTGTGCTACGGGAAAGTGTTTCATATGTACCCCTTTAAAAATATTTTATTTATGGCCTAACACTCACAAAGTCTCTAACCCTAAGACCAAAGAAATAAGAATTTTGAAGGGGGCACATATATGACACTCTTGTCGTCCTAAGTGCTATCACAAGTTGGGCATCGGTATTACTGACCATGTTGTCATGCGGATAGTATTTTGATCAAATGCGTCACTGTTCCAACACTTACAACTATATGGCCAGGAAATTACTTTTACTGTATCATTTAGGGGGATTTTTGGTTCCATTTGAAAATACCTTTTCTTGGCTCGGTGAAACCTACATGGTCTATGGATTTTAACACTAAGTGTTAGCCGCAAAAGATGTGTATTGCATTTCCATCCCATAATGCACAGTTTTAGGGGAAATTTCACTTCAATAAGTCATGTGAGTCAACAAAACTTCTATAACAAATAAAAGACCCTGCCCTACACACTCAATTGAGCTCACAAGCAGTGTAACGTTAATTTTTTTAGGCATATAATGAAATTTCTTGTGTTCTTAACCTGTTTGAGCACTTTTTTAATCGTAATACTGAAATTGTTCAGACAGTATATGCACATTCCCTATGCATTATGGGATTGGTGTCCCCAACACCCCTGTATTCTGCAGTTTTTGGCAAGACTGATTAAAATAAATTGCATTTTTTATTGGACAGGAAATAACTCATTTTTTGTTTGTACTAATATATTTTAGGAGATTTAGGGCCATTTTTGAAAAGTGCCCTCTCCAGCCATATTAGGACATCTACACCTGGGCACATATCGCAAAAGTATTGTACATGGGTAAGATTTTATCGCTGGGACATTTCATGCTTTATCACAAACGGGCACAATCATGGTCTTAACAGCTGTACTCATACTTCCTGTGTGGACCTGACCCCGTTTTGCTTGTAATTCTGTACTATATTACAAGAATTACATGCAAAACGGGTTCGGTCACACTGGGGGTACATTTTCAGATTCCATCACGTTTGTTTTTTAAAATGGTGCCAAATTGTTCGTCTTACTGTACAGAAGCCGAAATATACAGGTCGCTTTGGGGCATGATGTTTTAATGATAATTAAGAGGCAAATTGGCCGTGGTTCTACAGGTCTACGGGAGGATATCCTTGGAGATTTTCAAGGTCAAGACTACTTTGAACTATAAAAGTTGCAAAATTGAATTATCATGCACAAAACCATATAATTAGACCCTTACATCTTTAAAACGGTTTGTATTCACAATTTGACCTGACTGAAGGTGCATTGACCTTTGGACAATTTTGGCCATAGTGTCTTCATTTGAAGTCGGATCTAAAACAAACTATACATTTTTGATTCGCGTATGATAAGGCGATTAATTTGACATGGCGATATTAATTCCATTGCGACAGTTCCTCAATTTTTTTACCCCCGTGTTAACTTTGTTGGCCCCTTCCCCACATGCCGGAACAGATGGAAGCGTGCAGCGCTCATGTCAAAAACCTTTCAATATGTGATCAGGGAACCCCAATACGCCTTCAAATCTTTGTCTCCAGAGTTTGGGCACGGGATCTACAGGCTGGTCTCTACTAAAAGAAAAATTGTTCAATTTTGACTACATACTTCGGGGGCGGGTCGTGGCTGGACACACCATTTACCGCTCTCATAGCATCTGTAACTGCTGGCATAACAGCGCACACTAAATTCCTTTTCCGCATCTCTAATTGTGCCGGGCTTTTCTTAGACATGCACTACTTTTGACTCCTAGACAGAGCACTGTGTTACCCTCGTCTACCGAGGGGGGGGGGGGGGTGGTTACACCCCCTTCAGGGTTTTTTTTTTTTCCCCGGCTTGCTAAAACCCCCTTTTTTGGTGCCAAATTATTATGTAATTGTCAATTGCCATGTTCCGCTCCTTTACCAAAAACAAAAACATCCACCGGGGTATTAGTAAGATACAGGGTGATCCCCAAAGTGATCGGAAGGGGGGGGGGGGGTGGTAACCACCCCCCCCCCCTCCGGAAGAGAAATACCAACATGCCGGGTGGCAGGTGATGGTGGTCGAAACAAGAAGAGGGGTGTGGGGTGGGGGGGGGGGGGGAAAGTAGGTGAAATAGTTAGGGATAAGGGTGTTTAACACACACAGGAACATCACAGAAACTGTGATTTTTGTGTACATTAGATAGCTATGGTCCTCCTCTGTCCAATGATCCCAAATGAGTACCAACATGCCTGCATTACGTCACAATGACGGCGATAAAGTTTGCATGTTCCCAGCAAAACTGCCATTTTTTCATAAGACACATTGGTGAAAATTCAATTTTTCGCCAAAAAGGTAGGATTTTAAAAAGGTTAGATTTTTTCAGGGGCGTTTTTTGACTCTACTTGATGGAAATGACTAGTTTTATATAATGGGACATCATTTAAGAGCTATAATAATGTGTTTTGAATCGCTAATATTGCGAAATTATCAATTTTTCCACCCTATATTCAGTATTTTTCGTACTTTCCTCAACATATGACGTCAGGGTTGGAAGTCATAATGGGGATGTTAGTTACTTATTTTGGTACCAATGGAACGAAAGAAACTCTAAGCTATCCTTGGTACCAATTTACGTAATCGGGTGTTCAGTAACGAAAACACAGGGGGGTGGTAACCACCACCGCCCCCCCCCCCCTTCGGCAATTTGTTACAAAAAATGAGGGACTGAAAGAGGAGGGATTAAAAAGGGGTAAGAAAGGGGGTAAGGGCGGGCGAGAAAGGAAAGGAGAGAGTAGGAAGGAAGAGAGAGCCAGAGGGAATCAGGGGATAGTTTGCAGAAGAAGACACGTGTATGAGGGTGTACGCTCAGGTAGACGAGGGTTAAAGCTCTGCCATTATGCTTGAACAAGAAATGAAAAAAACGGTTTCGCCCGGGGGGGGTACCTTGGATATCGCGAAAAATCAAACGAATCAGGTGGTCGACTGATGTTATGAGATGGGTTCCTGACAAAAAGACATTTAGCTCACTAGTTTTTGATAATCCTGGCGTGTGGCATTGACTGATAGCAGCAATCGAGCATTGAGCCGCTGAAAGTAAGAAAAATATTGCTTGTATGAATCGTATTTTTTCACGTTTTTTCGTCTTTTTCCAAAAAATAAAACCTTCTTAGGCGTAAGTGCGCTATTATTCCACGACTGGAGTGCTTCCCCCACAAGCGATTCCACTATTTCAGTTCCACTAATTTTGATAAGATGATCACTATGACTGTACAATAAAACAGGCAAGCCCGTCCACTACATTAGATTCGTTTTCACTACTTTAATTATAACCTGTCAGTGTTATGGTACTGAGTGCACGACGCCCCGTGGAGATCATTGTTCATCTTTATTTAATCCGATTACGATTACAATAAACATCTCACTATTGTAGTAACAAGTTAACAGTCCTTGCTTGCGAGCCAGGTTCTGCCTCGTGCGTGTCTATCTGTGTATGACACCTAAAGACAGATGATTTGAACCTGGTTTATTAGAACGTTACGTTTTATATAACTTTAATGAATTTTTTTTCACCCATATAGCACGTTTTAATGGTTACAAGGTTAACGCGACCAACACTTGATTTTGATCAAAACCTCAACCTGGAGCAAGTAAGATCGTTGGCGACCTTGAAGGCCTACGTCATTATTTTGTGCTATCACAATTTTACTCATTCATACAGAAATTCTTAATACGGGGTTGTTTCGGATGGCCACGGAATTGTTACTTTAATTCCAAAAACGGAGACTTTGAGCTACTTGAATTCAAACTAGAAAGGGGTTGATTTTATTTTGGCCAATATATTTGCTGTCAGTTTGCTTGTACATTATCATTGCATTACTCTTTAAATTCCTTTCGGTTACATTAAATTGCCATGATTTTTAACGCTTTAAGTTGTTACTTGTTTATTTATCATAATTGTACTTCATATTTGCCTTCTAACAAAACTTGTAGTCTGGTAGGAATTTTAACAGCTGCATAAATTTCGTTCTTTTGACTGATGAGCCCGGTGTTTGACCAATGCGGCGCGGTTGATTGCACCACACCAGCATACGATCACCCGGCAATATCTCCACCGATAAGCGCTTTTAACGCATGCAATGTTGCGCGTATTTTCCGGTGAGGTCTTACTCAATGGTTTGCCTATTGTCGCGATAAAAATAATCACAAGTAGAACACGTTCCAACTCGGTCCATTCTGTATAGTAATAGTTAAGTTTTCCCTTTATAAAAGTGCGTGGTGTCGCAGAGTTCTTAATCGATTTTAATATTTAATATACTTTATGTATAAATTTTATTTTATATTAAGATAATTCGTGTAAATTCTACGCCTATCATATTCTAAAAACCAAAATGATCGTTGTTCAAAAGTTTCTGTGGTGATCTTTTTCTTTCACAGAGCACTTTCCGCACCTCTGAATGAATTTTATTATCCATATTCTCAATGACATCATATCATGCATATTATTACTGTTGCTGTAAGGGTTACACATATATTCTTCACGGAACAAATAATGCTGTGTGTGTGCAACTTGTTTGTTAAGATCGTTGGCAGTAACTTGAAGACCTACGTCATTATTTTGGCTTTTTTCTTCTGGTTTGTGCTATCACAAGTTTACTCTTCATAACGAGAATTCCTTAATTTACGGTTTTCATGCCACGGATTTCGTTTGTTTAATTTCCGAAAACGGAGACTTTGAGCTACTTTTAAATCAAAACTAGAAAGGAGTTGATTTTATTTGGCGCAATCCATTTTGTTTTACATTTTGCTTACATTTCTCTTTAAAAAAATTAATTGTCCATGATTAATTGTTAACCGCTTACGTTTGTTTACTTTGGCTTTATTTTATCCATAATTTACCTCTTATTTTCTTCTAGCTTAGTCGTGTTAGAATTAACGCAACACCCTAAACTTTCTTTTGCCTGATGCGCCGGGTGTTTGACCAATGCGGCGCGGTTGAATGCACCACACCAGCATACGATTACCCGGCATATCTCCACCGATACCGCGTTAACACAATGCAATGTATGCGCCGTATTTTCCGGCGGAGGCCTTACTCAATGGTTTGCCTAACATTGTCGCGTTAAAAATAATCACAAGTAGAACCTGTCGATCTCGGTCCATTCTGTATAGTACTAGTTTAGTTTTTCCCTTTTTTAAAAGGTGCGTATTGTCCATGCGTTTTTAATCAATGCAATATCCAAATACTTTTATGTATCAATTTTATTATTAAAGATAATTCGTAGTTTTTTTTTTGTTAAATTCTAAGCCTATATATTTTAAAACCAAAATGATCGTTGTTCAAAAGTTTCTGTTTCCTTTTCTTTCCACATGGCACATCCCGCACCTTCTGTGAATTTTAATTATCATATTCTCAAATTGACATTATATGATGATATTATTAGTTCATGTTACAAACTAGAAAGGAGTTGATTTTATTTTGGCCAATACATTTGCTTACATTTTGTTCACTGATTGTTAACGCTTCCGTTTGTACTTTGCTTTATTTTATCATAATTGTACTCCATAATTTTTCTTCAAACAAAACTTAAGGTCCCTGTGTTAGGAATTTTAACGCTACCCTAAACTTTCTTTGCCTGATGAGCCCGGTGTATGACCAATGCGGCGCGGTTGAATGCACCACACCAGCATACGATCACCCGGCATATCTCCACCGATAAGTGCGTTAACCCAATGCAATTTTGCGCCGTATTTCGGGGAGGGTCTTACTCAATGGTTTGCCTATTGTCCGCGATAAAACATAACACAAGTAGCAAACACGCCCATCTCGGGTCATTCTGTATAGTAATAGTTAAGTTTCCCTTTATAAAAAGTGCGAATTGTCCAGATTCTTGATCGATTAAATATTTATCTACTTTATGTATAAATTTTTTTTATATTAAAGATAAAATTTTTTATTTTTTTTATTTTTTGCTTTTATAATATTTTAAAACCAAAATCATTCGTTGTTCAAAGTTTTCTGTTTCTTTTTCTTTCACAGAGCACCTTCCGCACCTTCTGTGAATTTTATTATCATATTCTTCATATTGACAAGCATATCATGATATTATACTGTTACATGTAAAAGGGGACACATATATTCTTCACGGAACATTATGCTGAACATTGTGTGCAACTTGTTTGTTAATTCTTTAGCTCCAAATAATGAGTACTCGACTTTTACAGCGGTTTGCTTGAACTTGATATAATTTGTACACTTGTCGAATTTAAAGTTTTTAGTTTTATTCTTTTTTAATAATATTTGCCATTCTTGCCTAGAGCATAATATAGTTCAAATTATTGCAGAGCGATGCATATGACTATTTTTATATTTTATTTTTATAGGCCTACAAAATTAAACTATTTATTATATTTTATTAGGCTTAGGTTTTTAATTAGATAAACGATGTTTATACTTACAGTTCAAATTATTTTAGCCATCTAATAATTTTACATAGGTCGTTACATCATGAACTTTTATTAGATTAACTTACTTTTAATTAAGCTTTGATTTTTTTTAAAATAATAGTATATGGAAAGGTATTATGATTTTATAACAACAGCAAAATGTTACAGTCTGTAATCAAATTCAATTGTGGTAATAAACATTTCTGGTAATGAATTTGTTTGCTAATTAAATTTACCAAACAAGTTCACGTTTTTTGACATTTTCACCCCCCAATAACTCTAAAACCAATGGTCAATAGGTGGTACCAACTATACATTTTGGAATCCTTGTGACTAGACGGAAATATGGCATACATTTCAACATGACTGGAGTAATTTAAAAGTTGTGACCCCCCCCCCCTATGTAAACTTAAATTGGCCCCATTGAAAAAGTGACAACCACAATTTGAAACCACTAACTACCTTGCATTGATGTAGAGTTCCATACTAACTACTAAAGGTGTCGAAGCGAGATGTAGTGTGACATGAACGATGATGTTTGACCGCAAGTCCTTGCTCCCGCTCTATTTCATTTATTGGGCAACTTGAGTGTCTGTCACCGGAGGTCCGTAAACGATTGCGTATTGTTGTCAAGTGCTTGAGTTGTCTTCATCCCAAGACTCGACAACAAAGAAAGTTAATTGGGCTTCGTACACCGATAAGTCGCGATTCCACTACAGTTAGTGGACCTCAACATCAGTAGCAACGCAAAACATGAACAGGCGACCGCTAGCATTTCCAATACATGATAGTGGAATTGGCTTGTGGGAAGCACTACTGGTGGTGGAATAATACCGCACTTACGCCTTATAAACTAGTCAGCTAACTAGACAATTTAGTTAGTAATATTTTGGTGCGTAAATCGTTACGATAGGCCAAGTATTTTGCGCAATCTCCAGTGTACCGCAATGTACAAAAAATCCAAATCAACGCTATCTGACAGAGTTTCCCACCCTCAGCCTACTGCGGTCAGGAAAGTAAGTAGTCTGTGTCTCAGACTGCAAAAGATATTATCTAAATTAGTACTGCGCGAGAGATTAACGTTATCAGTCCGTCATAGCGAATGCATGCAAATGAAACTAAATCTCAAATATCTCCGGAATACGAAGGGGTTCTATCGATATTTTTGCATCAGTTACTATGTTTTGTTTTCAATATGTTTCGTAATTGGGTCTGAACCTATAAAACCTAGCGAGAAAATTGAACGTTTGTGTTGGGTACTTCGGTGCTCGCAAACACGGAAAAGTGAACACGCAATCGCTACGCGGGGAACGGCGCATCCCTTTTCCCACAATGCCTTTCGGTATTATTTCAGTCTTGAGAATTTTCAAACGCTGGTTTCAATTTACGCTTTCAATTTTAGAAACAGGATATACGTACTAACCGGACCGCCGTACGCTCAGCCGATAACGATGTGGTGATAACCCCCTAGGGCAGTGAAGATTTGCCAAGGTTTGCCAAGATTCAACAATGGGCGGCGCTGTGTGCCAAGACGATGCGTAAATGGTGTGAGAAGTAAACCATTTTTCCACTATAAACAATAATAAATTTTACAATTACCATTTATTGGTTATGGCAATTGTAAGGTTGCACATTTTCATGAAAATGAATAAAATGCAATCTCAATTTCTTTTCTGAATATCAGTGATCAAGGGACATACACTTTGCTACATTGACTCAAGCAAATAATGGCATTATTGACAAGTAAATCCACCTGCTATTCAGCGGACAAAGCACGTCAGATTCCCTTTTGTTATTTGGAACTGCAGAGCCTTTGTAGCTCTTTGTTACTTACTGTCCACGCAGTTGAATAGATGTCAGGCGTTATAGACTGGTTATCCATGCCCAGTTTTGGGTAGACGTTTCATATAGAAGTCTAAAGTACGCAAATGAGGTATTGCCTTTGATTCCGTCATGCACTGTATGATGTTGTGCATCAGTATTGTAGGACGGAATCAATGGCAACTCCTTTGTATACTTGGGACTTCAATCTGAAACGTCTACCCAGTTTGAATTGAGCTGGCCTCGTTCGCGATAAAAATAAACTTGAGGTTCTACTGTGAGTTCAATAATTTTGACTGTATAGTTCATCATTTATTGAAAAAAGAAACTAATGTGAACAAAACTCACGGTGGACATGTTGCTTGGTAAGCTGTGACCTAACATTTTTGTGCAGAACCAAGATCCATAACTTACTGTGGGACCTCCTTTCTATTCAATTTACCACCAGATATTTAGAAAAATACAAAAGAAGGGGGTCTAGCGACATATGCTAACAACACGGTAAATTGAAAAGAAATGGGGTTACGCGACAAGTTACTGTAAGTTAAGTTTTGTTTCTGCACAAAGATGTTAGGTCACAGTCTGCCAAACAACTTTCTTTCATGATTTTTTGTTCATCTTTGCTTCCTTTTCGGAAAAATGATGAAATATAGGGCCCTTGCACGGAAGGTAAATTATATTGAATGGACTTTTGTTTGCCCTCCAGATCATCCAAGGATGCGAAGAATACAATGCATGCACCTGGTTCACCTGACATTGTCAGTTATTTCTGAAGGTGATTCCTTTGTATTCTCTGCATTCTTGGGTTTGTTCTGGAGGCAGTCTGGCCAAGATAACCTATTGACTGCCGTGCAGGCGCCTGGTGGTCCAAGTAAATTGAATGGCACAGTAGAGGCTAAGATTAATTTTTCATGAAAGAGAGACGAGTATCTTTCGCTTTGCTGTCTTAAAAAAAATAGCTTAGCTCGATCTTAATTCTGGTGATGAGCACCTGAAATCCTTTTTAACAACTGGAAGTCAGAGCTATTGTTATTGCACTATCCGTTTGATAATAATTTGAAGTGGCTTTATATCCTCTGCATACCGAGCGGATTTACGGATATCAACAGTGCTATTAATTCTCGAGTCAATGCTGCATGATGTAACATCTAACGGGTCAATGATATTTAGGAAAAGAAATGTTGATGACATTTTATTCATGTTCAATCAAGATGTGTGCAACTTTTGCACTTCACATATCCCAGAGTATTGAAAGGTATAATTAGACAATATTAACTGGGCAGAAATCAGTTACTTCGGCGATATGCGTAACCATGGGTCCTTATGCAAGCATCCTTTCTCTCTTTGACCCCATGGAGTATATAACGCAAAGTTGGCGATGTTTGTGACCCAATACGTACTAAAACCCATTACGTACAAATTTGTACTTAATGGGCTCAACCTCTTCTTTTTTGGCAAAATTTTATTTTCTCTTCGGGCCCAATACTACGAAAAATAATTTCAGTCTTACAACTGAAGGCGCATCACATCACAAGATCTTGAAAATAAAGTTCTCCCTCCCTCTTCAAACTCTCCTCTACTGACTCCGTTTCGACCACATAACCATTTCGTCCCATTAAACCTTGTCCTTATTTAAACCCAGACCTAAAAATGCTTTCAAATTGAATTTGTACTGTATCTGCAGAGGTTGCCAAAATTGTCAAACTTAAAATTGTCATATTGCAATTGCTCAAAACATGCATTTTACGTTATAATTATATTATAATAAAACATAAAAATGAATGAAATGGCATAACTTGCCTGAAAATGGAATTTGTACGTATTGGGTCAAGTGTCATTTCTGGCAAAATTTCCGGTTCCCCGGCCAATACGTACGATATGTTGTGGGGGAGGGTGTTTGGGCCTATGATCCTAAATTAAACCTTCTTTGTAAATCAAACACATACTCAAACAAGATTAGACATAAAATGATTTAAGTTGAAGCCTTGAAAAAATGAATTTTTGCGTATTGGGAAGAGGTGACCAAAAATGGCCTACATTCTAAAGTATAGCTAAAAGCTTTTCAAAATGACTGTAAATGTCATAATGCCTAAAACATCATTTTTTATTACGTTGCCCACATCATTTATATCATAAACACACATAAAAAATGATTTAAATTGTTATAAAATTGCTCAAATTAATGGACTCTTGTACGTATTGGGCCTCAATGTCCATTTTCTGGCTAAGTTTCCGTTTCCCCGGCCAATTAAGTACGAAAATATTTTTGTCTGACAATGAGGGCTCACATTACAAAACTTTAAAAAAAATCCATAAAGTTTGTTTTTTCAATTGATTCATCCTGAACCAAATCCGGCCCATACCCGTTCGGCCCAATTACACCGTTTCCTATTTCCAATTTATATGGGGGGGGGCTATTTGGGACGTATTATATCTAAATTAAATAAAATCTTCGTTTGAAATGAAAAACATACCTCAAACAAGATTTAGACAAAAAAATCATTTAGATAGATATAAAATCCATTCAAAATTGAATTTGTACGTATTGGGCAGAGGTGCCAAATTTGCGCCGCCTGCTTAATTGGCTAAACAAAAATGTGTATTTTTTTAAATGTCGTAATTCTCAAAACAGCATTTTAAGTTACATTTTTTACTTATCTATATAATCATAACCGGTGGTCTGTCAGTGTGTCTGTCTGTCTGTCTGACCGCAACTATTTTCTCGGAGACCGAGGGTCGCACGTTTTCCTGAACTTAGTGGGTGGGTGCCCCTTGACCTTCCGAAAGACCGAGTTTTGTATTGGGTTAGTGGATCAAAGGTCATCGGGTCATTCAAGGTCCAAAGGTCAAATGGACTGCGTCTATTTTCTCGGAAGACGGGGTCGCCGTCCTGAAATCTTTGGTGGGTGGGTGCCCCCTTGACCGCCCGAACACCAAGGTTGTATTGGTAGTGGATCAATGGTCCTTCGGGGGTCATTCAAGGTCAAATGAGGTCAAATAGGGTAAACGTTTGGTGTATGGGCATGAACTTGGAGGCACGTTCGTGAAACCTGGTGGGTGGTTGCCCCTTGACCGGCAAACACCAATGTTGTCTTGGGTTAGTAGGATCAAAGGTCATCCTGGGTCATTCAAGGTCAATGAAGTCAAATGGGGTAAACGTTGTGTGTAATGGGCAGGAAACTTCGAGGTGGGATCGGTTCTTGACGCCGAATACCGAGGTTGTATTGGTTTAGTGATAAAAAGGTCATCAGGGACATTCAACGGTCAGATGAGGTCAAATAGGTAAACTTTTGTGTATGGACATGAACTAGGGGCGGGTGGGGTTGATTTTTGAGTTCCAAAAAATTGGAAGGTCCACAACAAGGTTGATTAGGGGTCGGTTGCGATTAAGTTCAAATGAATGTTAAACGTTGGTTTCTTGGAGAAGCCGAGGGTCGCACGTTTCCGGAACTTGGTGGGTGGGTTCCCCTTGACTATCCGAAGACCGAATTTGTATGGTTAGTGGATCAAAGGTCATCATGGGTCCTTCAGATGTCAAATGAGGTCAAATTGGCAAGAGTTGGTGTATCGGAACATTAAAATTGGAGGGTGGGGTCGATTTTATTCCAACAAATTTTAAAGGCATAACAAGGTCATTAGGGGTCATTTAGGTCAAAGAACGCGTTGGAAACCCGGAACGCGGCGAAACCAGGAAATCGCCTAGTATTATATAATAATCCAACATAAAATTTGAGTGAAGTGTCATAAATTACTCAAAATTGTGACGTATTGGTGCCCAAGTGTCCATTTCTTGCAACTTCCAGGTTCCCCGGCCAATACGTACGAAAAAATATTTTGTGTCTGAAAAATGAGGGTGCACTTACAGTCCTTCAAAAAGTCGCCAAAGTTGTTTTTCATTGACTAGCCTGAAACAAAAAATGCAAATTGGCAAATGTTGCGCCTGCAGGCGGTAGTGGTCATCTCTCTGTCATTGGCGTTTTGGCCAGAAAATCCCTCATATGATGTTCCTGTGGGGGGTTTCGGGCTCACTCCTCCCGCACAGCCAGTCTGTTTTGCATTCCCAGCATCTGCCTGGTCCGGCATTTATTACTTATACTCCTTGTTGGAGAGAGGCAAGCGAGTTGAAGTGCCTTGCACAAGTGCACAGCATATTTGCGACGCGGGGCTCAGAACCCAAAACCTTATGGCCTATGGGTGATTCACTGCACCACATGTCACCCTGAACCAATTCGGTCCCATATCCATGTCGACCCAATAAAAACTTGACCGTATTTCAACTTGATATGGGGAGGGGGTATTTGGGCCCCAAAATTTGGCCTTAGTTAAATCAAATCTTCTTTGGTAAATCAAAAACACATACCTCAAACAAAATTTAAATTAAAAAATTGTGTAAAATAGTCATAACAAATGCTTCAAATTGATATTTGTATGTATGGGCAGAGGTGACCGAATTGCCCACATATCCATTCTTAAGTCCCATCTAAGAGAACCAGGCAGGTCGAGGATAATGAGGGTCAACAGATTGCATTCAGGTGTTTAGTTTTTAGTACGTGTCCAAAGTTATGCGATCCACAATATTTTATTAAAAATCTCATTACCCCCCTGCTGTGAGATCAAGACCCCCCTAAATTGGCCCTATGCCCCCCGTTTTCCAGTTTTTAATACCATATTAAGACTTTCAGGACATTAAAAATAACGGAGGACTAATTTCAATCAGAAGCATCCGTAACAGATATTAATTCCATATCTTTATCTTTAAGAATATAAAATAAAAAGAGAGAAATAACATCGGGTTATTTTCCCATTTTGACAGGGGAGATTATGTAATTTGAACTTTGATCAACCTTGCAAAAAAGTACATTTTGCCTTTTTGGAAGAACATATGAAAACTTTCATATCTTTTTTTCTTTTTCTTTTCACAGCAAAATATTTCTGTCCAATTTTCACCTAAAAAAAAAAACTAAAAATCATGGCAGCCCCTTTCAGTTTTTCCGAGATCCACTCTGTTTGAATATGCTACTTTTTCAAAAGAGGCAAAAGGCACAATTTTCTTAAAATGGTGAGTTATATGTTTCTTTTTTTGCAAAGCCTTTTAATAATTAATGTCATTTTAGTATTTCTACTTGGTAATTAAAATTAAATCCAGGCTAATCTAATTTGCGCTTCAAACATATTATAAATACATATTTGTTTAAATGAATGTCTTTCAGTCAGAAAAAGTGACACTTTACAATAAATTATTGATTTAAAGTAAATTTCAAAAATCTTCGTCAATGAAAGTGCAGCCATTTTGATCGGCCCACGAGAAAATTGAAATCATGATTGTATCAGTACATAGGTTGGTCTTGAAATAAGTAGCCATTGAAAGACTAGTGAATGCCATACTGAAACCTGTTCAGCTATATTCTGTTCAAAAAGAATCCGCCAGTTTTTAACTCGATCGTTACTACTTTTTCTACTGGAAACCACTATATATCCGATTTCTGACCATGGAGTACCATAGATATTCCTTAGACACCTGTTGTTATCTATTGACTTACAAAGTCCTACAACGTCACCAATGCCGACCGACGTCACCAATGGCGAACATGGCGACCTCCATGGTCACCATAAATTAGTATTCTGCTAATAATGCAATCTATATGGCAGTAGATTTTATTCTTTCATACGCTGCAAAGACATCTTATAACATACTTAAATTAAAATTAGCCTGTTACTACACTCTAACAAAACGCAGCCTTGATGTAGTTTAGAACTCGGATCATTCCATTTTGTCAAGGGGGATGCACAAGAATCCATGAATTTTGTGAAGTACCAAAATAGGATATGCAATTTGAATTAACTTATTACCTTTTCAAAAGCTTGTAATAATATATTATATAGGGCAAATTTAATAATATCTACATCTTTGCACCTCCGTACTAACCTCATCATTCACCAAAACCAGCACTTTCTGTAAAATTTAACCCGGTTTAACCAAGAGGGTGATTAGCCCCCCTCTTGGAAATTCCTATAAAGCACCATCACTTACAATTTTGATAACCGGGTGGATTGCCTGGTAGCTCGTCTTCCTTGATACCAAAATAAATACAAACGTACCTAGTATATCAAAAACACATACCTCAAACAAAATTTAGAATTAAAAAATGGGGTAAAATAGTCATAAAATGCTTCAAATTTGAATTTGTATGTATTGGGCAGAGGTGACCAAATTTGCCCACATATCCATTCTTAAGAGTCACATTCTAAGAGAACCAGGCAGGTCGAGGATAATGAGGGTCAACAGATTTCATTCAGGTTTTAAGGTTTTAGTAAGTGTCCAAAGTTATGCATATCCACAATATTTTAAAAATCTCATGACCCCCCTGCTGTGAGATACAAGACCCCCCTAAAATATGGCCCTATGCCCCCCGTTTTCAGTTTTTAAACTACCAATATTAAGACATTTTCAGGACATTAAAAATAAGGAGGACTAATTTCAATCATAAGCATACTTAACAGATATTAAGTCCATATATATATCTTTAAGAATATAAAATAAAAAGAGAGAAATAACATTGGGTTATTCCATTTTTTGACAGGGGAGATTATGTAATTTGGACTTTGATCAAAATTGCAAAAAAGTCACATTTTAGCCTATTTTTGAAGAACAATATGAAAACTTTCATATCTTTTTTTCTTTTTCATTTTCAACAGCAAAATATTTCTGTCCAAGCTTAATTAAAAAAAAGAAATAAAAATCATGGAGCCCCTTTCAGTTTCCGAGATCCACTCTGTTTGAATATGCTACTTTTTCAAAAGAGGCAAAATGCACATTTTCTTAAAATGGTGAGTTATATGTTCTTTTTTGCAAAGCCTTTAATAATTTAATGTCAGTTTAGTATTTCTACTTGGTAATTAAAATGAAATGCCAGGCTAATATAATTTGCGCTTCAACATATTATAAATACATTTTTGTTTAAAATGAATGTCTTTCAGTCAGAAAAATGACACTATATTATTGATATTAAAGTAAAACGTTTATAATATCTTCCGTATGATTGCAGCCATTTTGATCGGCCCACGAGAAAAATTGAAATCATGATGGTATAGAGTACATAGTGTGTCTTGAAATAAGTAGCCAGTGAAAGACTAGTGAATGCCATAACCGAACCTGTTCAGCTATATTCTGTTCAAGAATCCGCCCAGTTTTTAATCGATCGTTACTACTTTTCTACTGGAAACACTATATAATCCGATTTTCTGACCAGGAGTACTCAAGACATTCCTTGGACACCTATTTTTATCTATTGACTTACAAAGTCATACAACGTCACCAATGCCGAGCGACGTCACCAATGCCGAACATGGCGACCTCCATGGGCAACATAAATTAGTTAATTCTGCTAATAAGGCAATCTATATTGCAGTAGATATTATTTCTTTCAGACCGCAAAGACATCTTTTATAACATACTTAAATTAAAAATTAGCCTGTTGGTACACTTTAATAAAACGCAAGCCTTGATGTAGTCTAGAACTCGGATCATTCCATTTTGTCAAGGGGGATGCACAAGAATCCATGAATTTTGTGAAGTAGACCAAAAATAGGATATGCAATTTGAATGTAACTTTATTACCTTTTCAAAGCTTGTATAATATATTATATAGGGCAAATTTATATCTACATCTTTGCAACTCCGTACTAACCTCATCATTCACCAAAAACAAGCACTTTCTGTAAATTTTAACACGGTTTACCAAGAGGGTGATTAGCCACCCTCTTGGAAATTCCTTATAAAGCACCATATACTTACAATTTTGATACCGGGTGGATGGCCATGGTACTCTTCTTCCATTGATACCAAAATAAATACAAACATACCTAGTATGAGGGTCACAATGATTTCATGAAGTCCGCGAGTAGGCAAATTGTCAATTTCCACAATACAATGTATAATAGGCTTAAATCATATTATGCACCAACAAGGTAATGAATGTTGGATTGTAATACAGTTTTAGGCTCTAAATGTTAGTAAATTACTAGTTTAATGATACAGAGTTTAGAGCGACCATACTGCACAGAATATTGATTTAATTTTCCATGCAATTATGCAACGGCTTACGTTTAACGACTTTCCTAACCCCCGGCGATGGTGGTATCCCCCCCCCCCGGGTAAGATGAGGGCTAATCATACCCTTGTGCGTGCACTTGGTAAGGAATGGTTGTATTTGAATTAATGGTGTATTATTTGGCCCCATGATTATGAATCTTGACAAAACACATACACCTGTCTTCTGTTGAATTCCTTGCTCTATGCAACACAGGATCTTTGCAAGGATGAATGGTTTACATCATAATGATAGAAAAGATGGGCAGTTTTACCATTACCAAATAGAAAGGGTAGTCAAGTGATAAGTAATATTTGGCATGAAGGGAGGGAAGGACAGTCCAACGTTTGTTATCAGGGTTTCAGAGTGACCCAAAAGCTGAAAGGTCATCTAGAGGTCAATTTAGATCCATTTCCATAGAAATGCCCTATACTAAAATATGGGATCTGCCTGTTTGTCTGTCCGGCTATGCGTTTTGTTATGCTTTGACATATGGGGTTGATATTTAGCATGATGGTAGGGTAGGACTAAAGGCACCTAGAGGCCAGTTTGCATAGAAATGCCATATGACCAATAAATGGCCAAAAGGGCTACGCCCTGAGCACAGATCAAGTCTGAGGTCATAGATCACACACATAGGTCAAGGTCACACATGGGTGTGATGCACTAGTATAAAAAAAATGGTTTGTGATAAAAATAAAAATAGGTGAGCACTTTTCTAGAAATGTCCTCCTGTATCTTAATTTAGTATCATGTTGTACAAAACGCCAGCTCACAGCATTACAAATAAAGTCAGCGGTTTCTGAACTATTCAATTTCACGAATATCTTTACACAAGGGTTTGTAAATTAAATCAGAATGCATGAGAAGCCTGGATTTTGTACATTTACTAAAATTTCACCCACTGGGGAAAACGCAGAGGCCCAATTGCAGTATAAATACCATTTGATTGCACATACTGTGCAAAGTTAGTAAGATACGGAACCTTCCCCCAGGGGTACTCAGTGGGAAAAGGGTCGGGAGACATATGTGCCACCGAATGGGTCACATTTTTACCCCTTACTATAACAATGGTCGTTTTCCCCACCATGCTACTATTATATTGATGGGTCACTTTTTTAGGTCATTTCTTCTATATAAATGGGTTCATTTTCAAATTTTGGACGCAATTTACTATGAAAATGGGTCAATTTGTCTGATTTTCGGTAAAATCACAATGAAAATGGTTGATTTTTTCATTTTCGGAAAAGTTACTATGAAAATGGGCTGATTTTGCTAAGATTACTATGAAAATGGTGCGAATTTCAAAGACAACTATAGAAATGGGTCGAAATTTCGGGACCAACTATAAATATGGGTCATATTTTTGTACAATTTGGTCACTATAAACATGGGTCGATTTTTTTACCCGGCGGACGCACACCTGTACCCAACTTTGGGACATTCCCCCATATCATTTGAAGCTTTACGCAATATATATTACTTTGCAAATTTATGCAAAACAAACCCTATGTGCAAAAACTAAACAAGAAAAATACAGCATTCACCAAATGCATGTGTCGTCTCCCGTTGCAATTTTGGAATGAGGACAAGGGTCAAATGTGGTCACAAGGTCACATGAGGTCAACAACATGTGGGACACTACTCAAACCAAAGTATGCAAGGGTCATGAAAATCGATCGACATGTGAAAATACTTTTTGGGCCATGACCTTAAATTTCACTTCAATGAGGTCATGTGATCCCACAAAAATCATATTCTTAACACATAAAAACTCTTGACTTCTACACTCATTTTAGCCCACAAAATGCTAGTATTTAATTTCGGGAATGTTGAGCATGATCAGGAAATTTCTTGTGGTTCTTAAACTTTGTGAACACTTTTATCCGTAAGTACTGATATGACATGTGTTTAGTACAGTACAGTATAGGCACTTTGCAATGCATTATGGGATTTATTCAAAACACCCTCTGACCTTTTACTGACTCGTGAGAAGGGTAACTGTGGGGCACTACCCAAGAAGGTCCATTACATGTATGTGCCATGAAAATGTGCATGTATGTTGAAACAATGGGCAATTTATGTTTAGGGTTAACATTTGGGTTAACATATTTACCACAGGCGCAAACACACAGATACACACATTAAAACACTACGAAAGCAAGCCATATGCACTCTTGTGCAGAGCACAAAAACGCTCCAAACTAAGTAAATCGGCTTTATTGGTTCAATCTGATCCCGTTGTCATGAAATAATGTGTCCGTGTAACCGAGTGTGACACCGTCCATCCATCTAGTATTCTCCACTGTTGTACACGTCCTTTGTTTCTGCACTGTACCCACGGTTTATTCTGCATGTTAACGTGCAGCCCAGGATATGTGTTATGGGGACTCTCAGATTTGCTACATAGGAACATTTTTAAAATTTCATTGAACAAAATCCTGTCACTTCCACAATCTCAGAAATTTCATATGTCCTAATATTTCACAGCAGCAACTATGAATTGGACAAACTGGCATGAAATGACAAAATACAAAGGACTAATTATACAAAACATTAAAAACTGTAAACATGCTGAATATTCAATGTTGTACTCTAGATTTGTTAAATTTATGAAAATGTATTGTAAACAAAAGATGTGATTGTTGGAAGATATTGCGTTTGTTGTTTCGTCATAAATATCAAGCAATTTCGCTTAATTAATAACAAAATACCAGTCTGTTCTCAATTTGTTGCAAACACCCCCATATAATAATGGAATAGCCCTATAACATAATGCATGTTTGAATGATGCAACAATAGCAGGAAGTCAAATGTGTGAGTTCTTATGATAAACTGATACTGTTTGGCATGAAATATTGAAGTAAGTACCTTTAACACAAAAGGCCATTTTTGAGGATTTGTTAAAAATACACTTTATTTTTGGTCATGTAAGTAAAATACAAGACAAGGCTCCATGATTTTGAATGCATTTTTGTAATAAGCAATAGTGAGATAATATGTGGTTAAAAAATAATATAAATTAAAAGATATGAAAGTTTTGAAATTCT
>JAMKCH010040309.1:0-13206 GCA_023653785.1 Ophioderma brevispina
TGGGTTCATGAAATTCGTAGTGGAAAAGACTAGGTTCTCTTCTTCGGAAATAAATAAATTGATTAGGCTTAATTTAGCTTCGGTACTATGTCTTGGTACGTGTCTTTCCAATTGAATGCGCGGTGTAATAGAACATTTTGTTTGGAGATGAACAATTCTGGGTGAACAAAAATGAAGAAAGAGCGTCATGTAATTATTTTTTAGAGTAACTGATTTCAATATGAAGCCAAAATAAAACTGAATCATATATGCCCAGGAAAAGATGGTTAAAAGTCCAATACCGCACCTACATTAATATGTGTGCCTTTTTTTTCTTTGTGATAGACTATAATAGAAAATAGATATGTGCAACCAATGCATTGAAACAAAACTATCGTATTATAAACATGGTAATTAATGTGGACCATAAGACATCCTTCAACGCCTTAAACTATATTGAATAATACCGTTGGTTTCTGTTTTTAGTGTCCCAAGAAAGTGACATTCTCAAAATAGCTGGAAGTTTTTGCATCGAAACATAGACAATACTGCTTTTGGGGTCTGTATTCCCGGAGAGTATTGCCTTTAACATTTTATCAATTATGTTTTAACAGTTAGTATTAAAAACTGTAAAATATAATAATAAAAAATAAGGACAACTATTTAAGAAATAAAGGGTGATGCAGTATCCTTTATGGGCGAATAATGTGTCCGAGTTCGGAAAAAATAAATAATGGACGAGGCGCAGCCGAGTCCATTATTTTATTTTTTTCTGGCCGAGGATACATTATGAGCCCATTAATAATACTGCAAACCCTTTATTTCTACTCTATTACCGAAAACAGTGTGATATAATGAGTAAATATATTCGCGACCCATTATTGCAGAATAATGGGCAGTAAACTGACCAATCAGAATGCTACATTTTCAATAATGGGCAGCAGAGGTAATAGAATAAAAAATAATGAGTTTGCATTTATATTATTCATGACATCTTGTTAATGGTAACACTTTTGGTGTATGCAGTCATTATCTATCGGTCACAATCCGTCTTTCTCCAGGGCAATGAGGATGATTTCTCTTGGAGTAAGCTCAACATCCGTAGCAATGTACTGGGGATAGAGCAGTGGTCTGCGACCTCATTTTTCGTTTCACATGCTTGGGTTTTTGGTAAACGGTTTTAGAAGAGGTTTCTGACCTGTCATGTTGTATACTGCCTTATTAGTAACGTGGTCTTATCTGCGCAACTTGAGCATAATATAATAACAGTTTGTGGCGAAACTGTTGATGTATGATTCAAGCTGTTGAGTTAGCATCCATGTCTCACATCCATAGAGCAGTATAGACAGGCAAGATGGTTCAAAGTTTTCGGTTAAGAAGAATATAGCTTCCAAAAAGCAAACCAAGCGAGGCCCCTTCTTCGACGGATATCGCTCTCATAGCTTGCCACCATCGATCCCAGCTCCTTGAAGACGTTCACCTTCTTGATTACTTATCCATCAAGAGTGAGATCTAAATAAATGCTCAGTAGAAAATGACATCACTTCTGTTTCGCTGACGTTGATCTTCAGGCTAACATTTTAGCATTATAACAATGGCACCTTAAAGGCAGAGATTTTCCAAATATATCTTTTGGGTATAGGCCTATTAATCAAAATAGTCAACATCAACTAAAGATAATCACCTAAAATTGTCAATTCCAAAATTTGAGATGAAACAGATTTTTAGTTTTGAAGTAAACATTTATGTTTCGTATAAGATGCTGTGTATAACAAAATTTCCGGATCCGGAATTTTATTACAGAATTGTCGATTGGAGATTAGCTATTTCACACAGTGATTTCTTAGAAAATTGAGGGCACCATCCTCGAAGAATCTCTCAGTCAGCCTTTAACTGCTCCTGCGCTCTATTTTCAAGCAGTGCAATATGTCAATCACCGAGTACCTTGTCGTCAACAAGGGACCGCAGCCTTACTTTCAATCAACCACAAGGTAATCGCTGCCCAAGACGCAGTCTCGTGTCAACCTCCTCAGAGGGCTCGCAGACTGGAGGGGGTGCATCTTTCGACACATTATGTAATAACTGTTGCCTTGGCATCCTCCACTGCTGAATAGCTGCACCAGGTATGGAGTCCACAGTGTACATTACACAAGATTGATGTCCGTTCTGAATGATGCAATGAGACTTGTTAGTGTTGCCTTTGGCTACGCCTGTAGAATATCGTCCATTCGGTCTGGCCGCTTCCTGCAAACCTTAGGATGAACCTTCAGACGATCAAGCGCGCCCAGAAATTGATGACCTGGTAGCCTCACCCCCACCAACACCGTTTGAGGATCAGAGAATTCACGGAATCATTTTGCTATCCAATCCGTGACACTGCAGTCACGGTGTCCCTATCGGTCATCCTGGATCAATGACAGATGGTCTGAGCAATTGGTCATCTATACTTGAACCTAAAGCAGTTTGTGGATAGCCCATTAGCAAGCCCAAAGGTGGACCTGATAGGGAAAAGCCCCCCCACTGGGGTCAACCTCAACAGACTCAGAAAGGGCTTGGGTGCTACAAAGAACTTCCTCACAAGATCGGAGTAGAGTAGAACTTACACCAAACTGGCGGATTTGGAGAGCCACAACCAATTAGCCACCACATAAATGACGTGAGGTCTACAAAGTCCCCAAGAGGAATTCAGGTGATCAACCTGGATGATGAAACTATCAGCTGGCTAAAGACCGATCTTCCACTGTGATTTTGGCTGTCAACAGACACGAACGAGTGTCAATCGCAAAATCAGATCGTGTAGGATGGGGCGGCTGTTAGGGATTTTCTTGGGTTACGTGACAATCCAAAAATCAGGGCTACAGTTTGTTTGATGATAAGATAAATATTAACAGAAGAGCGATAGGATATCTCCTTGGAGAGTACGTTCTGTTTACAACTTCAAAGGCTTGCGGTTAGGAGTTAACGACAAGTACTGTTCTTCTCGTGTCTTGCAGTACAGGAACCGGGAAACTGCTTCCGCTACTTTCTGATGGAATCATTAGTGGATGAGTATGGCAAACATCATTTCTCGCGATCTATGGAGTCGAATGCAGTGCGGAAAATCAAGGAAAGTGATTTATCCAGAGGAAGTTGTTGATATTTGGGGCCATATATAACCTGCCGTG
Source organism: Ophioderma brevispina (assembly GCA_023653785.1). Lineage (NCBI taxonomy): Eukaryota > Metazoa > Echinodermata > Ophiuroidea > Amphilepidida > Ophiodermatidae > Ophioderma > Ophioderma brevispina. Next base: position 3,144 of record JAMKCH010040309.1, read on the forward strand.
TGGATATGCATGGTCGGAGCCAGCTTTTCCCATTCCAAATCCAGCCTTGTTTGGTCTCAAGAGGGGATCTACTACTGGTCTGGCCCTGTTCATCGTTATGTCAATTGCTCGAGTTTGGCTTTCAAGGACAATCGGGGTTATTCCTCATACTTTTTCATGTCAGTGAGATTGCCTTTCTTTGGAAGAAAGATCCGAGTATTTGTTTTTCATGGGAAAGAGCTGTCTTAGAAGAACAGACTGTTACAAAATTTAAGTGTACAAATATTTCAAATGGGCTCGCCTCCATACCTTTCTACTTCAGGAGTGCTTATACCATCCGGCAGCTTTCCACGCTTTAACGTTATCTATGAGACCTGACACTTGATCTAGTGTAAAAAGAGAGGGTCCATTAGAAGGTCAATGAGCAAGAGTATGGTCGGTCATATGAATCGACAGGATCGGCAGTGAGGAGGTCACAAAAACTAGCCTTTCCATTATCTAAGCACCTCAGAGGTGCTATTCACTTGTGTCCCTCTTTTATGGAGTTTGGTCTGATGTTATTTATCTTCCCTGCCAGACAAACTTCAAGACTCTTCGGTTGGATTCCAGCAGCAGCTTCACACTTGTCTACCATCTGTGAGTTGACGTAAGAGGAACTATCTGATCTTCATGGTATAAGATATTGACAAGTCATCTGGTAGATCCCGCCAGGTATAATAGACGCAGGCGCCAGGAGAGTTGGAACTTAACTTTAGCTGCGTCGTGACGTTTGCGTAGCTCGTCAGCTGTGACGGCTCACCTAGAACCCACGCTAAATCAGAAAGGCAAACCAAGACCGATCAACCCTAACAATATTTTCAGTTCCATTTCTGAACAATTAGATTTGTAAAGGATCGGGCATACTCTCAGTCATCTGGGTTGTATCCAATAAGTAATGAATTTATAAAATCATTAAACCAGAGATTTGTCACTTACGGGAGCAACAACGTTGCGGATGATACCATTCACCCTTCAGCTGGGTTGTGATGGATTGGACTTCAATCTTTGATGCGTCGATGTTAAAAGTGGAAATATTTGACCAGAGCCGCCCATTCTAAACCAATTTACAGGAGGGGGGGGTGGTACCATGTATCCATACAATATACCCTGATTTATCGAGACACTCAAAGTATTTTCAAAGAGTATAACTCCACGAAGTTTCAACCTACCAACACCATTCCGCCAATCTTAGTACATCCCAAGGACAAACAGCCCAAGGGCCCTCAAAGCGGTTTTTGTTGAGCACGGTATTCAATGCCCCGAGGTTTGATGTAATGATTGCTAAACGGAGGAAACCTCACAACCAACTGAAGAAAAGGCCTCACAACAAATACTCGTCAAGCTCAAGTCCCGTCGAATCGGCAGTGTACTCCCACCGGCAAGGCAGCGGACACGACTTGACTTTTGAAGAAGTGAAACTCCTAGACCGAGAAAATCAGCGGTTTTGAGCGAGGGGAGTTAAAGGACGCATTGGGTAAGGGACAAATCCAAAATCAGGGCTACAGTTCTGTTTGATGATAAGATAAATATTAACAGAAGAGCGATAGGATATCTCCTTGCAGTACGTCTGTTTACACTTCAAAGGTGTCGGTTAGGAGTTCATCGACAAGTACTGTACTTCTCGTGTTGCCGTACAGGACCCGGAACTGCTTCCGCTATTTCTGATGGAATCCCATTAGTGGATGAGTATGGCAAACATCATCTCGCGATCTATGGAGTCGAATGCTTTGCGAAAATCAATGGAAGTGATATACAGAGGAAGTTGTTGATCTGTGGGGCCCTATATAATCCTGCGTGTGGATCTGCATGGTCGGAGCAGCTTTTACCCATTCCAAATCCAGCCTTGTTTGGTCTCAAGAGGGGATCTACTACTGGTCTGATCCTGTTCATCGTTAGTCAATTGTAGAGTTTGGCTGCAATGGACATCGGTGTTATTCCTCTATACTTTTTCATGTCAGTGAGATTGCCTTTCTTTGGAAGAGAGATGGTATTTGTTTTTCATTGGGAAAGAGCTGTCTTAGAAGAACAGACTTGGTTACAAAAGTTCACGTGTACAATATTTCAAATGGGCTCGCCTCCATACCTTTCTACTTCAGGAGTGATTATCACATCCGGCAGCCTTTCCACGCTTTAACTTATCTATGAGACCTGACACTTGATCTAGTGTAAAAAGAGAGGTGTCAATAGGAAGGTCAAATGATGCAGAGTATGGTGGTCTATATGAATCTGACAGATCTGCATTGAGGAGGTCACAAAAATAGCCTTTCCATTATCTCAGCACCTCAGAGGTGCTGTTCACTTGTGTCCCATCTCTCTTCTTGAGTTTGGTCTTGATGTTATTTATCTTCCCTGCCAGACAAACTTCCAGCCCTTCTTGGTGGAATTTCCAGCAGCAGCTTCACACTTGTCTACCATCTGTGAGTTGACGTCAGATGCCCTATCTGATCTTCATGGTATAAGATATTGACAAGTCATCTGGTAGCTCCCGCCAGGTATTCCTAGACGCAGTGCTCCAGGAGAGTTGGAACTTAACTTTAGCTGCGTCGTGACGTTTGCGTAGCTCCTCAGTGTGAACGCTCACCTAGAACCCACGCTAAATCAGAAAGGCAAACCAAGACCGATCAACCCTAACAATATTTCAGTTCATATTTCTAACAATTAGATGTAAAGGATCGTGCATACTCTCATTCATCTGGGTTGTATCAAATAAGTAATGAATTAAATCATGACAACCAGAAGATTCGTCACTTACGTGGAGCAACCAACGTTGCGGATGATACCATCACCCTTCAGCTGGGTTGTGATGGATTTGACTTCAATCTTTGATGCGCGATGTTAAAGTGAAAAATCCACCGCCAATTCTAACCAATCTTCAGGAGGGGGTACCAGTGTATCCATACCATATCACCCTGATTTATCCGAGAAACTCAAACGTATTTTCAAAGAGTATAACTCCACGAAGTTTCAACCTACCAACACCATTCCGCCAATCTTAGTACATCCCAAGGACAAACAGCCCAAGGGCCCTCAAAGCGGTTTTTGTTGAGCACGGTATTCAATGCCCCGAGGTTTGATGTAATGATTGCTAAACGGAGGAAACCTCACAACCAACTGAAGAAAAGGCCTCACAACAAATACTCGTCAAGCTCAAGTCCCGTCGAATCGGCAGTGTACTCCCACCGGCAAGGCAGCGGACACGACTTGACTTTTGAAGAAGTGAAACTCCTAGACCGAGAAAATCAGCGGTTTTGAGCGAGGGGAGTTAAAGGACGCATTGGGTAAGGGCAGCAGGGAACAACCACTCCTCAACGCCAGTGGGGGCATTCGGAGCAAATTATATCATGCCGGAAACCGAACCATAACAAAATCTTCACGCAAGATGACGCCAATCACAACAGTAGGTTGACGTAATCTCTCTTTAACATCGAAGATATTGAAGTCAACTTCATCACAACCAGCTGAAGGGTGATGTATCACCAGGGAAGAACAACAATGGGAATTGACTCTGACTGTCTGCCGATTCCCGTAATCAATTTTCACGTTCATTCATCACACTCCGTTTGGAGCTTCCGCGGTTGGGAATATTACCAGAGCTTCGACAGCTAAGGGACATAACAACGGCCCCATGATGCAATGGGCACACAGCAACCATATCTGCTATGTCCGATGACGTATGAGATGGCATATCATTATGGCACATGGCATTGGATGGCTGCGATGGCAGAACAAATAAGTTTGACGCAATCGTCCAATGGCGGTGCCCTGTAGTGTCACCAATTTGCCGAGTCACAGTCAGAGACCTGGTATCACCCGCAACGTCGGTTGCTCCACGTAAGTGACGAATCTTCTGGTTGTCATGATTTATTTCATTATTTAATTAGATGTAAACTCTTTCAGATATTCTGGAATACTATTTTTTGTGCACCAAAAGAAACAGGAAACAAGTGTTATTCATGTTTAGGCATGGAATTGATTTATGGTTCTCTGTTAACAGAAAAATAATGCGTTTCAATGATTTTTAGAAAACCTAAAAACTAAATTTCCCTCATTGGACAATGCAAACACTATAGGTAGCCCATTATTCCTATACAAAAGAATTGGATGGGCACTCTTTTGAGATTTGCTATAATGCAATCGTGGAATTTCATGACAATTGCCAGATAGCCCAGCTAAAAATGATAAAATTATTTACAAAAAAGAGTTGAATCAATTTAATTACATTTTATTGGTACTTTTAAAGTAATTGAATTTATATATCCACTGTAACACAGAATAAAGAAGCGTAACGAACAACCAATCGTGAAAACTGGCACTCTAATCTAAATATGAGTAATAAATAATTTCATTTGTTCAAACTCATGATGATATTGCCATTATAAATATCAGAGAAGTCGGCTGGACCATGATTTGCACGGTCAATACAGGGTGTCCACAAAAAATGGTGCAAGGCAAAAGCACCCTCGTTGGAGGTGAAAATATCAAATGGCGATGCGATATTTACATCATGTCATAAATGAAATCTTGGTTTTTGAATATCGTTTGCAGCATCCGATTTGGTTGTTGCAATCCAGAGAGATGAGAATCCAATTGTGGCCGCACTCAAATTGAAATTAATACCTATAGTTCTTGTAATCATAGCATAATGTACGGATGCCACTCAAATCTAGCCCGTGATGTTGTTTGAAGGTACTTTTTGAGTTTTGGGAATGTTTTGTGCATGGGTTTTCCTTCTCGCTGATTTTTTTGCAATCCCCTGAAGTGCTTGCTCTGAACTTGATCATGTTCAGCTGGAATGGGATCTCCATTTCTTTTCTTCTTGGTCTTCCTGAAAGTCACTTATTCAGAATTCGTCGCCCAAATCACATACCTGCTTATCAGACAAAGGCCGTTTTCGATAAATCGCCATTGAAATCTCCGGGATATTTCATGTTATACTTGGAATTAAACATTCAATTTACTTTACTTTTTAAAGGGGCGTGTCCGATCGAATTTGATATCAGATGAAAGGCCGTATTTTTCTCTTCATTGTCGTCCTGAAATTTAAGTAAGCCCCTCGAATCCATTTCATTCCCAAGATATACCAAAAACGCCCGTTTTAGTGGTTAACCACTTTATTGCACAGTAATTGAGTAGGGCTTTGCACATGGCATTAATTGCGTCTACCATCAAAACCCGCCAAGTTTGTTTCCCACGGTACTTTGAGGGGTGTATGTGCAAGTGCCAGGCTCTCGTATCAAGTAGAGAACACAATACCAAAAATCGGAACAAACCACCTTTACTTTTCATTCTTAAGAAAACATTCTGAGTTTTAAGTTTTAACCTTGCTGAGTTTGGAAGTGCAATTTGTATTCCTGAATAAAGGCTACCAAAGTCATAATTAAGTCTGTACGCGATTTTTCACATACGACTCTAATTTCACAATTTCCACCGTTATTTTCCAATGCGTTCATATAGATCTCTATGTGAAACCATTTATTTTCATCGCACGCGGCAGATCGCGCACATCGATCTGAATGTTGAAACGTAAACAGCTTGTTTTATACGAACAGCGTTAATTATACGCCTATTGAAATTACGTGGTAATGACACATACGACAGTAGGGTGAACTCGCGATTTGAAAATTTTTGAGCTTATTGATCAATTCTTCATTAAAGTCTGACTCAGAGATTTCCAAATTTTAAAAATTTTTTTTGTGTATAAATTAAAATAGTCAACTATGAACTAAAGATAGGACCTAAAATGCCCAATTCCAAAGTTGGAGTGAATCGATTTTTCGTTTTCATCCAATATAGTTCTGGGGCCACAACTAAAACCCAAAAATATATCGTCCGCACGATTTTTTTGGCTGTTTCTACATCATGAGACCTACTGATTGAGAACTGAGGGGTGCAAAATGTGCACCCTTGATCATTTTGAAAATCCAAGATGCCGCCAAATCGCCGCCAACAAAATAAATTTAGCACTAACTTAACTCAGCTTCTAAAAGAGAACTTAAAAGATAATCTATTCTAGTGTATTTGTATGTTTTTTGTTGTTGTCACTGATTCACTTTGTACTATTTTAAATAAAATACCAAATATTTCCCCTATACTGAAATCCAAGATGGGCCGCCAACCACATATCATTACATAACTCATCTTTTAAAGCAGCTATACCGCATGATTTCTTGTGTCTTTGATGTGTTGTTGGTGTCAATGAATTCAATTGGTAACTTCTTTTTAAAACATTAAAGTCTAACCCATACGAAATCAAAGATGGCCGCCATCACACACGATAATTAGCAATGTCTCAGCTCTTGAAGCAACGATTGTAATTGTGGTGTCTTTCTATATGTTTATGGGTATCCTAATTCAAAGATTTTACTCTTTTAAAGCATTACAGTGTTTCTTTACACTAAAAGTGAGAGTTGGTATTGGCAATACACGGTGAAATACGAATGGCACAAGTATCCTAATAAGTTTTTGGTCTCAATTTTGCAAAGCATTCAAATATTCATATGATGATTTGACAAAAGGTATCTTAATTTAGCAGACAGACCATTTAAAAACTGGAATATATTGCGCAAACTACTTATAATTTTGCTTAGGTACAAAACATTCAAGTATGGTGATGAGTCCAGATTGCCATCATACGGTAGTTCGAAGTTGGTAAAGTGTTCAACTATGAATATTACCCAAAAGTAGTTTGTCCATGACGTGTAGTCTAAAGTTGGCAAAAAATATCCAATTCAAGAGTTCGTTCAGGTTTTCATAATAAGGTAAGACCGTATTCAATAGCCGCCATGTTGGGTGGAAATTAGAACGCATTCCAGTACTACACATTCACCTGTCAATTATCCCTGTGCAATCGCAAACCTGGGATCGATTGACAGCTTAATGCATTGTAGCCTGGATGTATGCATCTTGTCCACCACATGTCCCTGGTGGCTGACGTCTCATATTGAATACGGTCTTAATTCTATATTTGAACAAAGCGTTCACTATGAACATGATGGAAAAGTTTAATGACGGTAGTCCTATAAAGTTGGCAAAACGTTCAAACATTAAAGATCTTCCAGAAGTTGTCATACTAAGGTAATCCATAGTTGCAAAGCATTCAATATAAAGTTGTATGCACAATTGTTTTAATACGGTGGGCTTTTATTGGCAAAACATTCAAATATTTTCATAAAAGGGTAATCTAAAAAGTGGGCAAAAACACACGTTTTAGATGGTAATGTAGACTTTATTGGCAAAATTGTTCATCAAGTCTGAAGATATCGCATAACAAATCCACATATTAACTACTCTTTGGAAACATTTCAAACAAAAATGAAGCACCGCTGACATAAGATAGTTGTGCAAATTTCAAATAAAAATTAATAATACGAATTAGTCAAACATATTTTGGAAAATTATGTCCTCAGTTTCCTGTTTCTTCTTGATCACTTGGTCAGCTAAATCATCTTTAATTTAAAGTCCCTTATTTACAGTTCTAACCTTCTTCTTGCATGCACATCAATTCACATTTGCCTGGTGGATCATAATTCACAGATACAACACAGCGATTCATTTCAGTATTGGTCGGCGTGGTCTTCTTGTCGATAGACAGTCCGTGTTCAAGAATAGGTCAGGTGCATCTTAACCAAAACTCGAGGAAAGCGATCTGTCCGTTGGTCTCCTCTTCACGATGAATTTGATGACATCCCTTGGCGACTGTCTCAATCTAAACACGAAAGTGTCGTCCACATACGTTTCCATTATAAGCGCGCGGTGGATTAAGTGCAGTCAGAAGGGCTTCCAGCTCAAAGGACTACATAAACAGGTTAGCCACTGGTGGGAACCGAGAGAACCATCGTTAGCCCATCAGTTTGGAAGTATAGGTCGCCTTCAACTATGAGTATTGTTAGTCAACCAAACCTCCATCATCCTCATCACGTCACGATGGTAGGGATGGTCCGGGTCAATCAGTGTCACATCATCTTGATGTGGTCCATGGTAATGTCGATGGCTCCTTCGCGACACATATGTGAATAGCGATTCTACATCAAAGGATACTAGCAAATCCTGAGTCTTTGAGGTCAGAGTAGATATACCGTAGCGAATTCACTCGTGTCTCGCCAATGAGGTCTGGTCTTTCCGTTCAGAGGTTGAAGTATGTAGGTCAACCTTGGCTAATTTCTGTAGGTCGGCGAGCCAAAGCCCCGCAACAGAAAAACTACGGGTGTATTTTAAAGACTACTAACACTCTACAACAACAACTAGTGCACCATATAGACCTGCTCCAATGAACTACTCTCCAACCTGGAGTTATCTACTCTATTCCTTATGGATCATGTGACATGACATTGTGCGCCAATTGTACATTGGTAAACCGGATATCGTTTAAAAAAAAAGAGGAACCGACGAACACCAGAATCGACTCAGACGGGGCACACCACAAAACTCGGCTATCTCCGCACATGTGTGGAACGACCAACATAACTTTGACTGGAACAAGACTAAATTCTTGACAGGACACTAATTGGCTGTAAAGGAAACTCAATCAGTCTTCCCCTACATCAATTCTACCCCTAACAACTTCATTAGGTAAGGATCGAAATTCCTCCTGAATGGGGTAACTACTCCAAGGTGTCTCTCAACCAATGAACCGGAACTTAAATACGGGGGTATCCTTTACTCATCTCTTATTGTTCTCTCTCCTTTGTTTACTGGTGTACATACGGTGAACATCATGACTGTTTAGTTAATTGCTCTATGGGCATTCGCGTAGATGTTCGAAAGCTTTAGCCTCCAATTTTTTTTTTGTGATACCTCTAGGGAAAGATTATTTTCTACTCAAAAAGATCCTGTCCAATCGTCGAATGTACTACTATGCGCTGTTCTTGAAGAACTTTTCACATCGGCCAGAGTTGTTTGTTCTCTTTCTTGGCGTATGAAGCAGCAGCTAAATAATGTTCAACGGTAAGGCCAGCAACTGTTGATTGGTTGGGGTTTGAGTGGTCTATGTCCACCGGTGGACGAAGGTAGAGCACTAATTGAGAATGTGAATCCGCAGTCGTGATGGAGAACCACTTGGGCAGGTTTGTGCAGTGTTAGGCACAGGTTTGACAAATGATGTCGATAGCGTTACTACTTTGGTTTTACATTTTAAGACTGACTTGCTGTGGTGGAAGATGGCAACTTAGGCTAAGTTGGTGGCTGGCTACTGACCTGCTTTCCAGCTCGAACCGCTCTTTGTTTCACCCTTAATACTAAACTCAAAGTAGCGATCAAAGATCAGGTAGACATCTGCCTTTGGCTAAGCTTTTTGATGTACATGAGAAACCCCGCACAAGTCTGTACTTTTCCATGTACTTGCCTGTGGATAATCCAGAGAATACCACATCCGTCTATTACGATGACTTCTGTCTGCTGACTGCTCTATCTGTAGCCTTTTTCTTTGGTCGACTTGATCGTGGTTATCCGTTCCTCACATCACCACTATCCTCAAACATGGAAGTTTGTATTGGTCATAAAACTGTACCAGAATATTTCTTTAACATCACAGTGAGTGATGTCATCAAACCTCAATAACCTCTGGAAACGATTATTTCTCTGTGATCCCCTTCTAATTTGCTTCTTGCTTAAAAGCCATTGTCCACCACGTGGTTTATTTTGACTATTAAACCCCCGCTCTGGCAAACTTAAATTTCTATTCATTTCATTGCTTAACTCCTATATAGAAACTGCATTATCAGCATTCATCACCACCTCAGGGCATCCAACCAAAACGATATCGATCAACCCAGTTGGATGGTGATCGGAGGGAGATCAGATCAATGCAATTTTGGAGCTTCTTTTGTAAGAATTTGTGCTAAGCAGCCTGAGTTTCCCTGAATTCATAAATAATGATTAACATTGAACACTTTTGAACCATTAAAATCTCATTAAGAGACACTTAACCCCATAATCTTTATGTACTTCTGAAGCTGAGTTAACAGCTAAGCAAATGTTTTGGCAGCCAATTTGTTGTCCATTTTGGCGCCATCTTGGGGATTTCTTGTTTTATGGAAGGCTTAATTAT
>JAMKCH010040310.1:0-13657 GCA_023653785.1 Ophioderma brevispina
AAATCTTGACCGACCTATTATCGATTTTGATCACTGAAGTAGCAATTTTTGTCCCAGCGAATACGTATTCGTTCGCAATCTATCTGTGTGCTTTGAAATATTTGGACGCGCAAAGCTATCGAATACGTATTCGATTGTTTGTGAAACCCGCTTTATACAAATGGGTGTTATTCGACTGCGGCTATTTTGGTTAGGAGATGTAATTTCACTTTTATTTTTGGGTACAATTAAAGAGTACATAAAATGCAACCAGAATCAACTATTAACTCAATTTGACCAAAAAATCAGATTCGACACTATGTCGTGGCCACGACGATATGATAGCCCATATTCCCACCCAATATTCAAGTATGGGTTGGACTTGATCACGAGACACTACAATTCTGCAAAGGTGATAAAAGTGATATTTTGCTAAAGGGTGCAATGGAAATAGTTGCATTTTACTAGTCTTCCAAAGATCGCCAGATTCTCTGATTCTGTATGACGAAGTGAAGAGGCAATGATCAGTCCCACCCAATAAGTCGGTTAACCTACATTAAAGGTCCATGGCCCGATCGCTAATAGCCTCGTCCCCAGAAGCCCCAGATTTCACCGGAAGTGGTCATTATTTTGGTACCAGAAGAAAGCTACTATTTTTCTCATTTACCCTGTGAAATCTTAGAGACAAAGGATATTTGGTTTGGAAGTTATGAGCGAAAATGTGTTCCATTTTGGTCGACCAATATTAATTTTACACAGTACTCTATGGGCTTACAAAATCACCTTTTTAGCTCTCGCATCAAAACGGATTGAAATATCGGCGCGAAACTTTACAGGTGGGGTTTTGGAATGAAGGCCAATCTATCAAGATGAAAACATCAAAGGCATATCTCATACAATCTATCTATTGATTCCAACAATAGGATAAAACCAAGGATATATTAGCGTGTACCTTGTTCGGTCTTTCACATCGGACACTTTCACTTCCGCAATTGTAGGTTTTGAACGCGTGAACTTATTTTAAAGCCACATTTTTTGGGAGCTAACAAAATTCCAATGGGGTCCTTACAATGAAACACATGGACGAAACAAAATTATTTTTAAAAATACATGGGACACTGGCAGAAGGGGTTCTGATAAAAAGGAATTTAAAATAAAAAATAGATTTATTAATTTTTTCAAAAGAAAAAAATCAAGAATTACTCTGGATGGAAGATGTAAAATGATTAAAATGATTTACATCACAAATTAACTTGCCTCATCAGCCAGATAATTTTTAACTGAGGATTTAAAACAGAATTACTTTGTATGCTTTTTACATTACCAGGGAGAGCATTCCAATTTTAATTGCATTGTAGTAAAATGTAGAAGAGCATTTGCCTTTCACTCTAGGAAGAACAAAATTATGGCTGCTTCACCTGGTATGGTAGCTATGGGAGTCAGAAATATTTGTGAAATGCTCACTCATGTAAGGGGCATTAGACTTGTTGTAAGTTTTAAAAACATGATTTTTATCTCAAAAAATGAATGCGTTGATTTTTTTAATTGTGCTTCAGTGATTCAGCCAAGCAGTGAGTTTCCGTAATCAAGGCGGAGCTCACAAGCGGGCAACATGATGGCAGTTTGTCCTCATTAAGGTTTCGATTCATTTCCCTGAAAATAATGTAAGAACGCATAAAAAGGTAATTTCAACAGTATAGAAGTACAATTAATTTGTGGTTTAAATCTCCAGATGAAATTCCAATTTTGTATATATCGAGCCCGGGGTGGGCTCCCATTTGGAGGGTAACGCGTACATAAGGCTGAAAAGACCCCCATTTCCAACGTCGTTGTTTTATTCAATTCAGTTCATATTTATTAGTCCATCAACATTATTTATATACAGGCAATGGGCAATAGGACATGATATAAATAATATATGTTTAAAATACAAATATATTTTATCTGTACATAAATATATACAGGCAATGGGCAATAGAACATGATATAATATATGATTATAAAAATATAATTTTACACTTAGTAACAGTATCATAAACTCTACTCTCTAAATGCAAAATAGTGAATTTCACGATATGAACAAGTTACGCGCATCTGCTCTGCCTAGCTTACACACACACCCTTTTAACATGGAGATATCCTTGCATCAATCAACTGGTTCTGGAGATTTGCCGTCATATTTGGCAAGAGAAACTACTATTCCCACTCCCTCGCCCGGTAAAATGTAGCTCAAAGTGTCAGCTTTCCATTGGTATCTTCAAATACATGTATTGACTCTGGGTATGAGAAATTATGGCCTTTTCAATTTAAGATACAGTAAATTTTCCAAGTTTGTCAGGATTTCAATGGGGGTCAATGCAGTTCAAGTACAAGTTTTTGGGACATTGTTGCAGTAAATCTGTCATTACTTATTTGTGTTAAATGCTTTTCCAGTCCATCGGCCCGGATATATTTCTTCAGTTTCCCCTCTTTCTATTGATATATTACTCTAGGTCATGGGTTGAGAGAAAATTATGGCCATTTCAAAATAAAATTAAGAGTTGTTTAACATCCCAGTCGCACTCTCAGTCCAGGAATGACCTGGAAACCAGGGCATTCCAGCACTGTGCTAGCGGATAGGAATACTTCAATGATGGGTATTGGCTGGTATTTTGGTATTGCATTTAGGTCAGTAAAACATATAACTAGTAAAGATATATTAATATCCATAAAAATTATATTTAATCTTTACATGAATAAAAAATAATATATTTATGAGCAAAGATACAGTTTATTTTTTGTCTTAGGACGATATTTACAACGGGAGTTTAGACCCCCAGGAACAGATTATGTTTATTTTTATGGACCATAATAACTATCTGAACTCCATCTAAAAAATGGATAGGCCTCTAAAACATATTCAAAAACGCTGAGGAGAAAAATTATGTATTTATGGATAATTATTGTAACAGTTTATGTCAAGCGCTGTATTGCTGAATTGTTTTAACATAGGTCTAATTAATAATGATATTTTAGAAGTTGAAGTTGAGTTTGTTTTTTAAGTACCCTAAAAATAGTTTACTTTTTACTATTAACATTTTTTATTAAACAAATTTACCTGAAAATTTACTTTAATGTAACAATATCCCTTTGAAAAAATATCAATCCCAGTTGTTGTGCGAACTTGAACGTTAAATTTATCCCAAATTGATAAAATATGTGACATATGTACACTATGCCACAAATTCCTCATTTATGAGATAAAATCAAGGAAAACTCCTTATTTGATTAACTTGAAAGAATTTTTCAGTATTTTTTCTTGGGTTTAGATGGATTGCATATTTTTCACATCATGTACAGCAAACCCCTGTATCTCAATGGACGAGCCCAAAAATTCCACTGTGGAGGTGGTTAGAGTCCCACTGACTGGCAAAGGGTACACTCTTTTTACGTGTTTATGATGAAAACTGGCCCCACTTGAAAAGATTGAAATTTCACACTTTCAAAAATATACTTTTGGCTCAAATTTACTCTTTATAATTAAACAAATGATAAAATGATACATTTGTCAATTCCTCAAGATAAAATTTGACCCAAAAAGTGTTCTTTGAAAGGTGTGAACTTTTCACTCTTTTCAGAGGGGCCCTGTAGTCACTCTATAAAGAGAGAAATTCACTATTTTTGCATTTAGAGAGGAGTTAAAAGCATTAATGCTTTTTTAAAATTAATCTAAAACAAGAACTAATTAATAAATATTAAAGTAGACCATTTTTATCTCGGATTGGGACTTATTACCATCAGTCATAAGAATGGTCATCAGTTTGTTTTCCCCAAATTATAAATTAACCCACTCAATAGTAATTACCTTTTTATCCTTCTCTTTCATCCATTTCTTAAAAGGTTCGCCACGTTCACCATGTTAGTTTTGACCCTGATTGTTAAAACAATAATGTCAATGTCTTCGTCCTGATCGTCCTGTTCTGTCCTGTCTTGTCCTGTCATGTCCAGTAGTTAAAATACTAATCTTAATCATTGTATATTTTTAGGTGGGTCATGCTCATAGCCCAAACTCAATCTACCTGGTATGATGAAACTGACAAGAAATTGTTTGAAGGAGGGTGCAGGACTATTTTAATGTGACATCTACGCCGCTCCAAAATAGCGCGCCTTGAGTTTTAATGGTTTCTTGTAGTTTTCTGTTGGTGGGTTAATATGAAGGTCTGAAGCATTGCGAGTGTTGTATGAATGGATCTGCTCATTTCTTTTGAAGAAAACTGGGTTCAAGTAGGCCCAAAGGAAGTAAAATTATGTGATTGTAATTTGACCTGAAATGACCAAGTTCTAAAAGATAAATATCAGAAAAGTTTTTACAGGGATTTATTTTACACTTTAGTGCCTCAAAAAACCATTTATGGCACTAAAGGTCCTCTCTATTATAAAACTAGAGTCTTCGCCCTATGAGAAGCAAAAAAAAACGAGACACTCTGACATTCCCAACTTTTTTTGGTTGACAATTTGAATTCCCCATTCTTCACTGTGTTTATGGGTATTGACGGGTTTGTATCATACTTTGTCATTCGGACGTAATGCTAGGAATGTTTGGTACTCATTTTGGTATCAATGTGGAAGAAGATGATCAAAGTTATATATTGCTACCAAAATCAAGTAATCCGTACAACGTATTCGGCCGTCATACGAGGCATATAATATCCCAGGCCGATTGTCAACTCGTCCCAATAGAAAGGGAGCCAACTAGACCAGGTTCAGCACTTTCCAATACCTGGTTATTGGGTGGATGAGTGGAAAGATTTCATGTCCAGAAAGCCCTTGTATGGAAAGATTGTTGTAACAAGATGCGTACTCTCTGGAAATCTAATTACAGAAATGCTAAAGATTTAGCTTCTTCTGGGCAGTTGTTGAAAGTATTTTACTGTATGGGGCAGACAGAAGGATGGACACTCACAGCAAACACCTTGTGGCCAGGCTAGATGGATGTATACAAGATATTTTAATGATGGTACAAACTTCAAACTGGAGAGATCATACAAGGGATGTAATTATGGGGATTTACCCCCCAAACTGTCTGAAATAGTGAGAGGTCGACGCCTGAATTTTGCTGCTCCTTGTGCTAAACGGCTAGACGAACCAGTCTCACGTCTTGTGTTCTGGAAGCCCACCCCAAGGAACACGAGCAGGGTGAACCAAGGGCTGACATACCCTGTACATCTTGCTCAGGATGCTGGAATTGAAAAACACAAATGACCTGCACAAAAAACTCATGCTTGACCGACTGCTTTGGAGGAAAATTCATCCATGGCTTCCGACCGCGGTCGACGTAGATAGATAGAATCATAGATACTAGATAGACGCTAGATAGAAGATAGATAGATGGATAGATAGAGCTAGATAGATAGATAGATAGATAGATAGATAGAAGATCGATAGATAGATAAGAGTAGATAGATATATAGCACACTCTCTTATTTTTTCTGGGTCAAATGACTCAAATGGGTCCAGCCGAAGATGGTACGCACTCATTTCTATGTGATATGACCCTGAATGGACAATATTCTGTGTTCAACTCCCAGATGCACGCAACAATGAGTGTTTGTTTATGAAACGCTGGGTTTGTGTAGTTCAATTCTAAGGCCGTTGCAAACATCGAGAATTTGAACTCTTTAGAGAGTTTAACCCTCGTCAACTCACAAATTGCTCTTATATGAGTAAAAGTGTTTTATGTAGGAGCTCTGATTTTTAAGTTACAATTGTTTTTGACCTTATTCTGCTTATTTTGGCCAACATCGGAAGAAATTGAGTTTCAAAACACTTAGTGGACATAGGGGGTTCCTAGGACCGCAAACGACTTTGGTTTAAGAAGACGATATACTTTTTCCGGACTCATATTTTAAATATTTTTCCAGTTATTCTTTCACATAATTGATGTGTGTTACTTATATGCTGGTTAAATATATAATATGTGTTAAGCTGGTTTCTTTTTTTTCCAAAAATTTTGTGGGTCCTTGGTGTAGATATTAATGAGTTGGGACTGGAGTGGATCTTTGGCGAATGGGGGCTGTGCGTCATGTAAATCCTTTGATCCTTTTATAGACGATTTGATGCTGGGCTGGTTGCATTAGTCTACATGAAGGATGAACCAAAATTTATGTGTTCACTGAAACATTGACTTATACTAATATGGCGTCCTTGGTATTTGGATGACCAAATTTTATGTGTCCAATGGAAAATTTTGATTATAGTAATGGGCATCTGTTATTTGGGTCGATTCTAATCTTTGTAATTGCGTTATTCATAGATAATTCGTCTTGTATGCTACGGTTAATCAAATGTGAGGCTATAACATGCGGAATTTAGTGGTTTTTGGTCGTATCACCGCTCTAAAACACTACACTCATGGATGGCATGCCTTTGAGAAATCATTAATCCCAACGATCTAATATAGTTTTATGTGTTATATGTTGAATCGGCTTGTAATGGAAATGTCTAATTGTAAGAAAGATATCCGTCATCACCAGCAAATCATTCTTAGTAAATCCTGTAAACAGTATCATCCACAAGGGTGTTTATTCAGATTTTAATCCAGCATATGATTGGTTTTGTTTCAATGATACTGGCGAGCTATTTCCTTTCAAACATTATATGAATGCGCCGAGTGTATTTTTGAATTACAATCGAGTACAACCAAGTTTAAACTTAAAAATAAACCTTTTCTTATGAAGACATCTTAAACACCGAAAGATCTAATAATATTTAGACTATCATTCGGACTTGTAATAATTGTGTTCGTATTGTCACAATATGAATGCTCACCGACTAAAGAATTGCAACAAGACACGGATTGCCATTAACGCATCTGTTGTGCGCAGGACCCAAAGGCCAATATTAATCACAAACATACTGCAACCAAACAAATGCAATGTAAAGGAGAAGTGAAAGCCTAATGGACCAAACAAGACTATGCACGTCCTTGCAAGTATGCGGACAATACGCGTCGCAGATCGCCACCACAGGACCAATCACACATGGGTACCACCCGACTCCGCCCCTCGGATGCTGGTGTCCCCAGCACGCAATTCGCACCTAGGATGACACATAATCCTCACCTCGAATGCGGGGCGCCTCACAAGCATGTCAAGGGTGCAAAACATCGAACTTGGATGCACCTCATCCACACGCGGCTGTCAGTAGGAATTAGAACTTAAAATGAACAAACACAGGACTTTACTGACACTTGATTAATGACATACGCTTACTGTACATTTAATTAATTTTAACTATGAGAAATCCCATTAGTGCATACAACCCGGGATCCTGTAGAAAAATGGCTAAAGACCCTCCACGAGCAAAATTAAGAGGAATATATCGCTGTCCATAAACATGTGTATGGAAAGGTGAACTTAATGACGATTCACCAGATAATTACAAGGTCCATTGCATGAGAAAAGTTACACTATAACCAAAATTTAATTTACGGCAATTATGAAATCAATTGCTGAGGTGGAAATACTGTTTCTCTTCTCCGCCAGCAACCTTGATTCATTCTTGAAAAATGGAATTTACTAAAACAATTAATGATTTGGCTTATCCAGGTTATGAACAATACAGTTGAGCTCCTTAAGTGAATAAATCGCCACAAACAAATTTTTGAGCAAAAAATTTTCCAAACCCCCCCCTCCCTTTTTTTTTTTAAACGCGAAGCAGAGTTAGGACTATAAAGGAAAACAGAAACCCCCCAATAAAAGGGGTCAAACGGGCCAAAAAGACAAAAACTGACATGCCCCAGCGCGAGATATCCCACAACAAAGGACATAAGAATAATATTTTTTTAAGTTGCATGAATAAATGAAAATGGGAACAACCACAAATTACCCGACCAAAACAAAATAAAAAATGGGGAAGGGGTGACCCAACCACTGAAGCTCTTGTATAAGGCCTAACCCTGTTACACCATTTATGGTCCGTTCATATGTATCTTATCTCTACCATGTGTCTGTTTTTTTTTGCATCTAGGTTGACAGTTAATAGCATATCCAAGGTTGAATGTTGCATAACATCTCCTTTGTAACGCCGTTAATAAGGATTTAGCAGGTGCACGCAAATACCTGAGGCAGCAACCAACCAATAAATCCATAATATTTGTGGTGGCTTTTCAAAGGACTTGATTATGTTATAATTAATCTGGCAGTCCATATCCCAAAAGCCCAAAAGAGATTGTCGGATTAACCCAAAAACGCATAGGAAAATGGGACGCCTTACTTAGGAGTTTAACCTATTCAAACACTATTCCACAACATTAAGAAGCACCACACAACAATAAAGCACACAAAATAAGCTATGACCAAATTTCTGTTCATATGCCATTATTTTGACCTTTTGCCTGCCTCTGTTGTAAATGTACACACGTCTAGAACAACCTAAGGAAGCATAACCTATGTATAAATTAAATGTGTCGCATAACCCCACTAAACCACCCCCTTAAAAAGTTCCCAAAAAACAAAACATCGCAGGACTGACGAACAGCGATAGCAATAAAATCTTCCTCCCGCACCACACTTGGTCGGAAAAGAAAGAGATTCCAATGTAATCTCAGAGGAAGACCAACGACAAGCCGAGATCTGGCCCAGCGCCCACTGAAGATTTAACATAAACCGCGAATTCATGACACCGAAAAACAGAACATTCGCCGGTGGGAAGCCCAGCCTTGCGAAAGTACCCCGCAAATTAGTGACAAAAATTCACTTACGAAGCGACAACGTAATTCAGAGGACGCAAGCGCACACCCGACTTAGCCTTATCTATAACTACAACGAATAATTTTGAAAATTAAACAATATGCCATAAATATTAGACCCATTTATATTTCACAGAACTTGGTGCAAGGAAACCTATTGGAAAAAGTCCTAAATAGAAGCAAAAAATCAAAGGGGCTAGCTCATGGCACTAATTTAACAAAACTAAATACGACAATACAAGCTCGCAAGCCCTCATTTGCCAGTGATTAGATTTGAGCAACCTAGGAGCATTTTCCCGAACTGCCTTTACCCAAATAAAACCACCCAAAGTTCACATGAGTTTTATCAGCTAAGGTTTACGCATCTTAAGAACCAGGTATCATGTGTCACAAAATGAATACACATGTGTAAACAACACCAATGAAATATTGACCAGTTTACAGGGCCAATGACCTCGAATGACCTCTAGTTGACCCATAATCCCATACTTGAAGAGGTAGTTTTAGGGGCATCACCCAAAGACCATACATTCAATACTATGCCAAAATATGATTTTGCACGTATGTGGAAACAAAAAAAGCAACTATGTGTTAGAGCTAAAAATACGATAAACCGACACCACACAGAGAGACACACCTGCCAACAACCCTGTATGCCCTGCATGATTCGATAATATTACCCTAAACTTAAAATTGGGTTATCCCTACGTAATAAATGCACGAAATAACAAAACCGTGAAAGATTTTGAATTGGGTTTATGGGCTTTTTTTTAATTTGGAAGCTAGATGTCTACATCCAGGTCATACCCAATGATTCGCCTATGAAGTTTACTGGAGTAGAACAACTAGAAAAAAAGGTGATTATAATATTGACGCAAGGTATTACAAACATGATAAGCCACGCGAATTGAGTCACTCAAGCACGACAATTGCCACCTATGGTAATTTAACAACAACATTTAACATCAATGGCACATCTGCTTTTATCATGAAACATGATCAAGCCGCAACTAAGATGCGATAATGAGCGGAAAACAAGCGCAACAAAACTGAACAAAAAATGTTAAAAAGAACCAAGAAATCGCAACCGCAACGCACGCATAGACTAAATGCAAACGCATCATGATAAACTAACATTGGACATGCATTCAAATGCTGGCTTACCAAAACAACTATATGAGCGACCGTAGATGCACATGAACCCTTGATTTAATCTATCTTTAACCTTGCGAGTGAATTTGAATCTCAATAAAAGTACCAAATTGATTAAGTGCTAATCCAAACAATTTGGTCGAACATTTACATGGAAACTTGAGCCAAAACAATAAAACGCCATGATGAATTTGATTTATGATTGAAATAAAAAAGCGAGACTAGAGGGACATTAAGAAAGCATTGAACATGGATGAAATTCTACTGACGCACAATATCATCTGATGACATTTGGTCAGACAATAAAATTACCTGCTATTTACTGATGCTAGATTGTAGCAGCCGACCGAAACAGGAACTGGGAAACCTGGCTCAACCCCTACACCCGACAGCTATACTCACTCAGAGACGGTAGAAGTATGCGATGACCTTACTTCCCTCGTTCCCAAAAACTGTGTTTTTGACTACAGACCTTCACAATCATTTGAAAGAATTTGAACTGAATGAGTTGAATAGTTACACAATGGCATGCTAAACATTTTATAAGGCGGATATCTCCCATACGTGTACCGAACTTCCCTGTGGTATCTGTGAGTTTGTTGGACCGACTACCGTAAACGATCAAATTTGACTGTTGAGAACATTGAGACTGATTTTTTTAAACACCCAGAAGAGGGGATCGTTCCGAGAACAGATTAAAATTCTCCCCTTGCTCAACCAACAAGGCCCACTGTCTTCACGATGTATACACGAGTCACTTCAGTCACAAAAGAAAATTTTAACAGGTATCTACAGACCGTCCAGCGCACACCCAAACAATTAAGTATGGAGCCAAATGATGCCAATCGCTCACAACGACCTAAGACGTCAATACGATCGATATCTTTACTGGCCCGTGGACGCATTACCCAAGCAATGGCAAGCACTCTTAGCATAATAAAGGCCACATCGCCAAACAGAATAAATCCCCAGCAAACTTTAGACTGTGACCACACCCGTTTTCTTTCGATTAATCT
This sequence comes from Ophioderma brevispina, assembly GCA_023653785.1. Taxonomy (NCBI): domain Eukaryota; kingdom Metazoa; phylum Echinodermata; class Ophiuroidea; order Amphilepidida; family Ophiodermatidae; genus Ophioderma; species Ophioderma brevispina. The sequence continues at coordinate 10,876 of JAMKCH010040310.1, forward strand.
CATAAAAACGTTAAGTGATATTAAATACTCTGCACATGGTTTTTCTATTACCCTATAAATTCACGTAGTTTAAACAAAAACCGTGATGCCTTCGAACTGTTGTCAACACTTTAAATCAACATTTTCAGTCATTGATGTGTCTCAAACGGGTTTAATGGAGATATTTCTAATTTATTTTGTTGGATAACGATACCCTGTGTAATACTCCTCGCAAAGAACATAAAAGTGGGGGTGTCGCTTTGTATGTCCATAATTCCCTATGTAAAAAAAGAGATGACCTTCATTTAATCCAGAATGTAACAAGCGAGTTGAATTGATCACAGCGAGTCGTTTTTTGTTGAGATAAATAACCCAAAGGCAAAAATGTTATAATGGTAATATCTACGTGGCCACAGAACTGACGAGAATGCTTTCATTATGATCTTGCAATTGTTTAACAAGATTTCTAATGAAAACAAGCAATGTTTATTGCTGGTACTTTTAATCTTTTTAGATGTCAAATACTGATAATTATGTTGATGAATTTAAGAATGTGTTCTTCCGCATATTTTTCCTCTCATTGATAGGCCAACACGCATCACACCCCCTCCGCATCCCATTTAACATATTTTTTACTATTTTTTAACCCTCCTATCTATTCTGGTATTTTTATATTACCGATATACCGATATTATCCCGTTTTCAATGTACAAAACCACACTTGAATCAAGCCAACAAACCACGCAACATCAGTTCCGATCATATAGCCCAGCAATATTAATTTTATTTTTGAAATAGAATTCAATTTGTTAATTCCGATAACGTCCCCCGTGAAGATACCCTAATGCATCACCTTTGTGAAAAAATTAACAAATATTTAATACTCTTGTTTTCCACTTCCGCTTCTTCCCACATTTATATCCCCAACTGATTTCCCAATGAAGTTTTGATATTTGTAAGTTTTGCTTTTAATTTCCGCTCCAGCCAGGACAAATTATTAAAGCTTTGTATAATTAAATCTGTTATTGACACGATTGCCTCTCCACTTGTTTATTATTTAATCTGTCAATTAATAGTGGAGTTGTTCCCTACAAAACTTCAAATTGCTAAGTTTAAATCGGGTAATTCTTACCATTTGGGGTAATTAACGACCAATATCTTTCCTACCTAACCGGCGTTTTCTCAAATTTTTTGAGCTTATTATTCTGTAGGCTGTTTTAACTTTATTTTCTCATACCAACCTGTTTAACAATCACAGCTTTGGTTTCAGAATAATTCTCAACATATATGTCTGTATTGGAAGCAATACGAAATTGCAACTTGAGCTCTATAATAACTCCATACATTAGGGATATTCCTGAACCTCCTCTCGAGGGCATTCGACACCATAAAGCGCAAACATTCGTTCTGGACAATTAACGTCATTACGGTGTTAGGAGCAATGCCTCGATTGGTTCAGGAGTGGATCTTACTGATAGAACTCAAATTTGTTTCTTTTAACGGTATGGAATCTACAATTAAAAACACTTAACTATGTGTGCCCCAATGCCAATCCCTTAGTCCTTTGCTTTTTTATTAATACCTAACGCTATCCATATACTCTTTTCTTCCGATACTGTCTTTTTTTATATATGTCGTCATAATACTAACATCGTCATCTCTGAACGTAATATCGACCGTCTTGAAAATGTCGTTCAGAATAGCTTACTAGAAGATCAAGTTGGTTTAAATGTAACAAACTATCTCTCAATATTAGCAAAACTAATTATATTTTGTTTAAACCGGCATAGTACACGTAATCTTCCCGATTTGAATATTAAAATTGATAACATTCCCATTCAAAAAGTAACTCATTCTAAATTTCTCGCCGTTTATATTGATAAGTATCTTGATTGGAGGTACCATACGACACATGTAGCTAATATATTGTCGAAATATACTGGAATTTCGTATAGGTTAAAGCATACCTTAACTAGTGATACCTTGTTCTCACTCTATAAGACACTTGTATTACCGTATCTAAATTATTGTTGTATCATATGGGGTGACTTTAACAATTGTAATCTATCTAGTATCCATATTAAGCAAAAGAAAATTATCATACTCTGTACAAACTCTCCATGGCGGGCACACTCAGCACCTTTGTCATGCATACGATGCCCCAATTCGCCGGATGAAATGTTCGGTTAGTGTTCACTGAATTGCCGATCAACAGTGGTAAGACATAGAATAAATCCTTGTAAAAGCAGATCACAGTAGAGATATTCGCAAAACAGTTTTTTTGTCAAATGATCAAAACTACAACCTACTCCTACGCAGATCTGATGCTATGTGACGAAAAGATAACAACAATTGCAAAGCCCGGGAAAAACAGAAAAGAGCCCATTGGACAATGGCCCAGAAAGCAAGCGTGAACGACGGCTTTATGCAAATAGCCAAAACAAAGATACGGTCCAATGGGCTCTAAATAAATATTCTTCAGCAGGGGACAAATACGTTTTCTTCGGATAAATCTTCATAAAACGAAATTATAACATGTTAGTAGCTCATAAATTTCATTTTTATTTGCTGATTTGGGGTTTTGTCTTATGACTCTCCACATGTGGTATAAATTTCGTCCAAAAATTCCCCCGGGAAAGTGGTTTCCTTAGGGGGGTTCCATGGAACCCCCTCTTGGGCACCAACGGGAGTGAAAACCCCTTGGTCACTTAAGTGTTAATCCCGTTACCATTGTCGCTTATCATGCAGCGCGTGGAATTAGTAATTTGGACTGGCGTTTTGATTTGGTAAATTTCTGAACAAA
>JAMKCH010040311.1:0-52980 GCA_023653785.1 Ophioderma brevispina
CGAACTCTAAAAGCAACTCGAACTCGAACTCGAACTCGACAACTCTAACTCGAACTCATAAAAAAATATTACTCCCAGAAAAGTGGTACCGTCTAATGGCATCGTTCTTGAAAAAAAAAAAACAATTAAGCGGGGCTCTTTTGATTCCGTGATTCAAGCTGAAAAAACAAGTGGTAAAGTCTTTGCGTTCTAGACTGATGCTTTTCTATCCATTATGTATTGAGATGTGTGAATGGTATTCCCGGCAGATTATGATTTATTTGTAATATGAATAAGAAAGTGTCATTTTCACCAAAATACTTTTACAAAATGTACATCCGGATACAGAGCAATTTATTAATACAATTACTTCTTTGCCGAGCAAGAATATTCTTTTGGAAACTACAACGATAGAATGTCAACCTTAGCGTACTAAGATGTGCGTTTGTATGGCTTTATCAATTGTCATCGTTCACCAAGTGTATTTATAATTATGTAAAATAAACAGTTATTAGCATGGAGATTTCCCTAGACCTGTCCGTATATTACAGAAACCCCATACGTGACACCCCCTTTGATTTTCCTATATTTAAAATTAGTACCATGGAATAGCTTAGAATGTCTATGTTCTATTGGTATAAACATTCTAAGCATGACAGCATATGATGTCATAAGCCAAAGCCAAGTATGAAGACGCAAACACCTTAAGTGACCAAGGGGGGGGGGGGTTCCTAGGGACCCCCAAAATTTGTTTCGCGCTGGCCCGCTTTACGTGTGGAATTTTTGCGCCGATATTTTTGTAATTGTCTGACTTTTTAAATGCACTTCTTTTCATACCAAAATAATTAAAATCGCCAAGCCGTTAATGAGGCCAAGCCGTTAATTAGTGGGGGTCCCCACTTTGGGGAAACCCCCTGGCACTAACGGAAGTAATTTGAGAATATTTTTAAAAATAAAGAATAAGAAAACGAGAACCAAAGCAATTTTTTTTTGCTGATATAGTTCACACATACATGTAAGTAAACAATATTAGTAACATTAAAAATAATAACCTTAATGGCTGACAAACAAACAATTTAATAACGTTGCCAAACCGTACTTACAAACCCTATGGGAAAATGACGTGTATTTTGCAAACACCCGTAAAAAATACAGGATTCCCTAAAACTGCTGGTTTTGTGTTAAATATAAGTAATTTGGGTCTTTCTAGAATAGATGTCAACATAAAAAAGTTTCAAAAGGTTTGATGTAAGCACAAGGCTCATTTGAATTTCCGTATTTTTTGCCCAATTTCGCGTGTTTTGAAAACAATGTTTTGCCCCTAATTTGTACCAAAATAACAAATCTCATTTTTTATTGTGATTTTGGGTTGTCTTATGTCCTTCACATGTGGTATAAAAGTCGTGCAAAAATTCCGTCGGGAAGTGGTTTCCTTAGGGGAGGGGGTCCCATGGAACCCCCCCCCCCCCCTTGGCACCAACGGGAGTGAAAACCCCTGGTCCACTAAAGTGTTAAAAAAAATATATAATTATTTTGATATTTTACGATTTTGTTGGCTCACAAAAAGTATGGAACTAAACCATGTATGTAAAACAATAATTGCCAAGACACATTCATGGAAAATCTGGACATTTTTAATGATGGTAATAGTCGATAGGATGGTGGTGGGGTGGTGTGGTGTGCGAATATGATGGCTAACAAGAAAAGGCGATTTATGAGTCCAAATACTGCGTTTAGCAATGAGCGCCTGGCTCAACCCTGCTTGGTGGCAGCAGCAGTAGTGCGGTGATCATGCAGGAAGGAATTGGTGTACGTGGTGGTGGTGGGTGTAGGTGGTGGTGGAATAGGATGGTTACATAAAAAGGCGATGCGTCCAAACTACTCACGCTACGATTATGTATGCCGTATGTGAAAGCATGCTATTAGCAACGAAGTGTGAAAGCTTACCCTAAGAAAGGAAGTTTGATAAAAGCGGAGTCGGTATAACACTAAACATAGTCACAATCATAATGCACTGTTGATCGCTGCAGTAAGACACGTAGACAGTTGGTCTTAAAACACGATATGTACACACATTCATACCAATTCAAATGCACGGTTGAATTCGGACATGAGTGAGCCTTATCAAACCAAGTCCAAATGGAAAGCTCGAAAAAAAATAATGTGCTTCTGCTCTCTTTTGCATTTTAATATTCATTTCATTTATTTGCCAGCATAAAAAATACAAAAACTACACATAAAGATAAAACATTAAATGGACACTATATTAATTTAGAATATTACGATATATCGACACGCTTTTTTAATTTTTTTTGACGGGTGTTGTTGCGGAGTGGTAGTAAATAGACGATGGACATCTGCTTAAAAAGATTTGTTTATAAACCAATCAGCAAATGAAGAAGCTGCTATGCAAAAGGGCTTACGTCATTTTTACGAATGAAGTTACTTAGTATTACGTTATAATGCCCAATAAACTACACATTTTGGTGGCTTGTTTTGACTTTATACTCCTACCCTTCTCGAGATACTCGTTTTTTCCCTTTCGGAAATTTCGGGAATTCTGAAATTTGGACTAAAAAAGGCTAAAAAATCCCATAAAAATATTTTTGTTTTCCTTTTTTGTGTTTATTCTAGCTGAATCGTGCTTCAACTTTTAAAACCAAAATAAACTGTTTTTTAAGTCACTATGTGTGAAGAAATTAATTTTAATTAATAAAAGTTGCTCTTTCGGAAAAACTAAACAAATGACAGAAAAATGGTATTTTGACCAATTTAATTAAATGTTCATAATTTAAAAAATAATGAGATATTTATTAGTTCTTTTTGATTTTAAAAACATTGTCAATGCTGTCATAAGTAAGTAACAAAAGATATAATAAATTTAATCACAAGGGTGGTTTTTAGAAAAGGGGTAAAAACAATAAAACAAATAAACAAAATAACAAAAAACTTTTAATTAAAATTAATTAACAATTAAGAAAAAATAAGATGACATTTGAACGATCTTACCTTTTTAATATTGTCTTAGATGGTTATAAAAATAAACTTAATATTCAATCATTATAACACCTTACTGACACCATATCAGTTTTTGCTCTTTTTCTCGAAAGTGCAAAAATGGATGTAAGCCCTTTTGCATATCAGCTCTTCAAATAATGGTGGTTGTGGCGGCGGCGGCGGTGACTGTGGAGGTGGTGGTGGTGGCGGCGGCGGCGGTAGTGGTGTGTGGTAGGTGGAGTTCGTATGGTCGCGGAAGTGATGGCGATATAGTGATGATGGTTGTAGTGTTAAAGTTGGTGTTGGCGGTGTTGGCAGTGATTGACAAATGCAAATATGGTGCAAAAGTATTCCAACCGGAGCAACCCAACCCAAGGTCAAAAATTGAATACAATGTGCCTCCATTAAAGTGCTGGAGGCTTTTATGTTAGACGTGGTTAAGCAAGTATTTCGAGGTGCGGAATACCAAAAGTGCTGTTCACAGGCGCGCCATTGCCATTTTCATCATCAAAATTAAAAACAAAATGGCCGCCATTTCGACACATATTGTGCTAAAACGTGCATTTAAGGCAACATAGGAGGTCAGAAGTGGTGGCAATACCCTGTTTATTACAAACCCACGGATGCCGCATATTGGCTCCTACAAAAACTTGTACCTAGCTTGAGTTTGGCCTCCAGTTGCCTCCATTTTGAAATTTAAGATGGCCGCCATATTGTTAAGATCAACTACCCAGCGCCTTCCACGGTATAGACAGAGACATGCAGAGCACACCCATATTTTTGACACTGCGGATTCCATATTGGCTACTACTAGGATCAGCTAGCTATCCAACGCCTTTCATGTTATAGACAGAGGTATGCAGATCTGTTTCCTTAAGCTGGTTTTCCCCGGGCGCTCTCGCCAGGAGTGTCTGGCCCATGAGGCAAACCATATAACAGGCCTTCATCCACTGGGGTCGCATATCAATGCAGTATTAGTGAGAGAGATGATCTTTTTGTACATGACAGGATTTCCACCCATATCATGAGAAACCTACTAGCCCAGGACTTCCAAACCCATGAAAAGTTCAAAACGTCTTACAATTACAAGCACCCTAAAAAATAGAGCGTTTAACATTCAGGCCAGTGGGTCTCGGGGGCGATTCAGTAAGCTTGTGTCACAAGCGAGCCTTCAAGAATTGAAATGGTGAAATGTGTTTTTGATAATTGAACAGGAAGTCGATAGTAGTCCAGAACTGACCGTTATGTCAGATACCTCTCGCCAAGGTTGTGGAGACATGAGAGAGGGCAGTAGTCCATGAAGGAACAGGAACATCACAAGTTACTTGAAACTGTTGGCGGTCTTTCTTCATCTAAAAGAATTTGCGAAAAAGGCAAACATCACTGCAACATTATGATGAAGTTGATAAATACATGGTCCTATTTATTTGAAAGGGTTCAATCTCACCACTCTTTTAAGAGTGGTGAGTTAAAACTGGATAACCAGGTCTGCTTTGTTTTGCAAGGGAGAAGGTACAATATGTACTCTTGGAAACTGACAAAAACTTGATATCAATACTAGTCAAAGATGACTTTTCTCTGATGTGGCAAGGCCTAATTAAATCAAGACTAACTTCATTGACAACATCTATCTGAGAAAGACTTTCCCAAGGCGGTAAGTCACAGAGAAAGTTTAGCACCGGTTCCACTTTCCATGTTACTGGATATCAAGGTTTTGAGGGTAACGATTAACAAACCTTATATCAATCTAGCCAGGGGGTAGCTACCATAGGGACAGAGTGGACAAAGTCCACGGGCCCCAAGAGATTGGAGAAAAAAGAGAGGGGAGGAGAAAGAGAGAAAAAGAAAGAGAAAAGCGAGAAAAATAGAAAGAGGGAAAGAGGGAGGGAGAGAGAAGGAAGGAGGAGGGAGAGAGAACAAATACTATAAGATTCTTTTTCAAAAGAAAGCCTAATTAAATGCAGTGACGCTGCATTTATTAATCCTGGGCCCTTCTAGCCTGCCTGATACCGATAAGCGATGCCCTATCTTAATGCCAATGTAAGCAAGTCTGCATTTAAAAATTACTATGGGCCATTTACCAGGACCCCTAGATACAAAATTATGATGTCATTGTGATTCAGTGACCCTCGTCATGGGTCCCGCGGTGGTTTGTTATTAAGTACTTAAAGTTTGGATCCCTTCTGGGCCTAGTTGACCCAATGGCAAATTTTTCTAGAATAAATGAAGGAATAAAGAGATTGGGGGCCCCAGGAAAAGGTTATAGAGAAAAAAACAGAGTTTCGAGGGGAAAAAAATGCCGGGGGCCCTTAAGGACTAAAGCATACGTTCGTTTAGCGTGGATTCGGTGGCATGCGGCACGTGTTATGAGCCAAAGAAGATGACTTATGTTTCTCTTAAATTTTGTGCCCGCTTTCCGTATTGACACAATGGCCCCCACAGAAGCCAACAACGTCCTGCTGAGATATTGTTGAAATGATTTGTCATTGTTCAAATAGAGTCTCAACAGACTTTAGTAGACGTCTTCTATGGAATTTTATATCCGGGTTAATGTGACCGGTTAGAAGTTTTTCTGCTAAACGGTTTCAGGGGGTACAAAAGGAACAAATTTTAGACCCCAAAAAAACTCTAACACGGTCTTCGTTTTTCTTGGGAATGCCGAAGTAAAAGTAAATTATCCGGTGTTTTTTACAACTGGCCACCACGTGCATGAGCAACTTGATGTTGTGTATCCATGCACAGCGGGGGACGTTTGCCGGCTGTTGAATGGCACAGTGCAGCCCTGAAAGATATTCTCAAGGGGGAACGATCCGATTTAAGTATAACAGTTTTCATCTTGATAAGAATGATCCTTCACTCCAAAAAACAATGCATCTGTTAAAAGTTTTGCGCCGATATTTCGAATTCCGTATTGAGAGAGGCTTTAAAAACTTGATTTTGTAATTCCCAAAGAGCTCGTGGTAAAATCTGATATTGGTCTGCCCCAAAATGGAAAAACATTTTAGTCATAACATCAAAACCCAAACATCCTTTAGCCCAAGATTTCAATAAATGATAAAAATATTAGCTTTACTTCAAATACCAAACATCTGGGGGATTATCTTGGAACGGGGCTATTACCGATCGGACCATGTCCATTTGAAGTCTAGCCACTAGTTTCTGCAGAAGGAAAGAAATTGGGAGGGGAAATTGGCAAAACGGGAGATGGCAGATTAAATGCCCTAAGAGATTGGAGGAAAAAATTGGAGTAAGAATTGGGGAGGAGGGAGAAAGAGTGGGAGGAGAAAGAGAGGGAGAGAGAGAAAGAAGAGAGAGGAGGGAGATAGAGAGGAGAGAGGGCGAGAGTCATCTCTAAACACGTTTACTTTCATAGAAACTTTGAAAAATTCAAGATGGGATGGCGGGGCTCTCAGGATTATGTAAAGCTCTGCTCTTAATTTTGCTCATTAGATGTATTATTGAGTACATTTTTCTTTCAAGAGGACACTGGCCATTGAAAAATAGGGCGCCCTCCTCCTCAAGATTTTCAAAATCGATATTTTGCATGGTTGTAAAGCTTGTATATACCAACAAGCTCACCCGAAATAATTAAGACCAAATCAGCTTCTCTATGGGGTCGTAAAAAAAAACGATTTTGTGTTGATTAAGCCTTAGCCGGCGACGCGGAAATTCAACAGACCACGAAAATGGCTTTTTTAACACAAGAAAACCGCACACGTATGAGTTTACCAGGCTATGCACACTGGTTTGAACCGGTTATAAACCTTTGTGGGTTTATAATCAGTGAGTACGAGTTCAAAACAAAATATCATGTAATATACACATTTGTTGATTAAAGTTATGGAAAAACTGTTTTTAAAAGTTAGCCTACAAAGTACCTGGATCTCTTCATATTAAGTTGTCTCCTATTCTGTTTTGGGTATTGTTATTTTTCTGTGTAAACTATATCATCTGTCTACCCAATAGGACTAGACTATCATTGTGGGAAATTGAAGAAATAGAAAGTTCATATTTTTGTGAAAATGTGCCGTGTACCGACTTTAAATTGACCCACGGCATGAATAATGTTGTTGGTCCAAGGTTCCGCTTGAACAATTTTAATTGAAATTAAGTATTGAATTAGGATTTGATAACAAGTTATATTTGTAAGGCAAATCTCGACGAAGAAACGAAAATATATTATAAAAATAAATAAGAGGTATAAAGTCTTTTTTACAACACTCTGTGTTATGGGCATAAACATTTTAGCAACTTTTTCCTGTTAATCGTGTTCCATTGTTACCTTTAAGGCCGTGTCAAAGCTAAAAAAAACTTACGGTAGTGGACTAAAGGGGGGGGGGGGGTGGGGGGGGTTCCTAGAGACCCAACCCAGAGAAACCACTTTCCCATGGGAGTCTGATCTTGACACTAACAAAAATAAAAAAAATAAAAAAAATAAAAAAAATACATACCAAATAAAAATGAACATCAGAACCTGTGACCTAGGACTATGGCCAATGCAAATTGCCACTCTCCGAAAAAAGAGTGGTTCGCACATTCCATCTCAGCAACTTCCCAAATCCCTTTGTCTTTCCCATAGACGAACACAGATAAGGTATGGTAATGAACAAATTAAAATTGATTTTGCTATCAGCATATCAAAAGGGGCCTATATCAATTGCTCCTAAGGGTGGTATATATCTAAGCAAATAAAATACAAGAGTTAATTATTTAAGTGGTTTTCATTAGTACAGTAGTTGTTTTTGGCACTTCCGTTAGTGCCCGGGTGGGGGGTCCCTAAGGACCAAACCCTAATTATCTAATGAAGCCGTGGGGGGAATTTAATTTTTTTTGTATCAGGAGAAGGCCCGATATTCATTAAATAAACAGGACAATTAGCAAAAAACTCCTTGAAAAATTTGATTGCGTAACGAGAAATCACAAGAAAAAAAACAAATGTTGGGTACTATGGACCCCCCCCCCCCCCCCTCCGGGCACTTAAGTGTTAATAAAATTGTTGTGTTCAGTTATTTGTGTATTCGGGGTAGTACGATTTGCCTATCTTGTATCTTGTGTCTTTACATAGGACCGCCTGCCATTATAGCCAGGTGGGCCTATGGTAAAAAAAGGGAAAAAGGATTAAAATATCAAGTGAAAAATGATTGAAGGCCCATACAAATGTTGCCACCACTGTGAAAAGCAAGATGAATCGTGCTAAACTAGGGGCTGTCTGATACCCGTGTTATGTAATAATTTCGTGTATGTAAGTAAAACCGACGCGTAATGTAATAAATTTTGACGCGTTTATTTTGTAATAAACGCGTAATGTATAACAAATTGACGAGTAATGGAATAAAACAAATTGGAGGCGTTATGTAAAATAAAACATTTTAGTGAATGTAAATAAAAAAAATTGACGCGTAATGAATAAAAATTAACGACGTATGTAATAACCATGGCACTGTGTAGTATTGCGTTTGACTTAGACCTGGGCTAGGGGCTCTGAGATGTTTGAGATTTTGCGGATCTATTGGTGTGTGAGGGTGTGTGTGTGTGTGGGTGGTGTTGTGTGTGTACGTCGGTCTTTCGCGCGCAGGTTGCGTCCGTTGGTCGTCCGTTTGTCTGTCCATCAGTATTAAGGCGAATTTATTCTGACCCGTAATCTGGTGGATGTGTCGGCTCTATGTATAACTTAGGTCAGATTTTGTTACTAAGGAATCACCGCCCCTGAGTCCGTTGGGTGCCTTAATCCTTATCAACCTTATCACCCTTTGATTTTTAGAATGTTAACTAAGGGATGGCTATGTCTGGGTGACCCCCACGACCCCACCCCCTGGTTTGTGGGCCCCATTTGGTGTTTGGTTTCACGGACCTGAACATTCTAGCTACGCCACTGATCTAGAGACCAGGAATTTTCTCCACTGGTTTGGATATGACAAGCCATTCTTCTCGCTGTCACCAGTTAAACTCTATTCATTTACATATGTGTGAAAAAGGGACATGCCCTCTTAGAACACCAGCCAACCCAGGCCTCCCTGGCTGATACTAACTATGTATTAAACTTCCGACAACTTGTTAACATAGTGGGTCTGCTGCTCTGAGTCAGGTTGTGTCATTAGCCCATGGGCGTAACGGGCCTGCCCGCTCTGAGGGGGCAAATTTCCCCAGTCTTGGGAAATTTTCCCTCTCAGGGGGGTCAAAAGGCCAATTTTTCCCGGTCAGAGGCTAAAAAACGGCTGATTTAGCATGGTTTGCAATTTTTTTCCCGGCCAAAGTCGTCAGGGGGGCAATCTGCCCCCCCTGCCCCCGCCTGTTACGCCATGCATAGCCCTCTGTGGAAGAAGCAGTGATGGTGCTGCAACTATTTTGAAATATATGAAATACAAGCTTGTGTTGGGCCAGGCTATTGGAATCATACTATTGTTGCATTGTCTCTCTGTATCTTGTTCAAAACCCGAGGCAAGCGATAAAAGGGTGGAATGCCTACCCCCATCCTCGTCCTTTTTTTCTACTACTTCATCGAGATGCCTTTCAACTACTGCTTCGGGTTGATGCCAAAGATCTTTTGTCGGTTGAAATTTCATTTTCTTGCATCTGTTCTCTGATATCTCGCATCAACGTCCACTCTAGTCGGTAAGTGGATACTCTGAGTTGTTCTCTACTGCATTACATGAAAGGCTGTCAAGACAATCGACTGTCCACATTATTACTACTATAATTGTTGACACATTCTGAGAGCCCTCCTTTGTATTTGATATACGCTCGACACTGGTATTTGTCCAATGCGTGGAATATCAGTTATATACTTGGATAAAAGCTCTTAAGGACTCTTATGACTTATTATGAATAATTTGTTGAAATCATTCAGAAAGGTGGGTTAAACTTCGATAATTCAATGAATTGGCTTTTGGGTATTCTTTGTTAAAATGGTGGTTGATTAGAGATATTGTCAAGGCTCATTCCATCGTGAAGCAGTTTTGGCAGCTGGTGGGAGGGAGGTATTTAGATCATGATTGTCCTTTTTCTTGTTTTTCTTTTTTTTTTCAGGTGGGAGAGGGAATGGGGACGGATAGACATTATGTGCAAAAATTTGGCATTTTATATTGGGGTAGATTTATTAGATATCAGTTTCATTTGGCAGGTCCATCATTTAATTGAATGCCTTTTTTAAAATTGTAATTTATATATATATTATAATTTGTGAGTACTGTATTTTATCATTTTGATTAAATTATAATTGTATATGTTATTGAGTGCATTAACTTATTCTGTATATTCCTAATGTGCATTTTGATGTTTGAACACCATGATGTGATTTTTAATTGTAAAATTCATGCAAATTTGGCCCTTGGGCCACAATATGAATTTGAATAAAAACACAACGTGAAAAACTGAAAGTCAGGCCTCGGGCAAATGTTGGGCATAATCTATGAGGAGTCTTATTACAGAAGGGTGGTCCTTCTAGTTCAACCGTCAGTTACTCTCTGCTACAGACCATCAGCAATTCAATGGTAGCAGGTACAGGACCATCAAGCAAATTCAATGGTAAGCAAGTCTTATTAGATTCAGATTAAAACTCCAGCTCGCAGAGAGAGACTGCACTACCGTCGACCTTTGCCGACACGCTGATAAACTCTACAGCGACTCAAAAAAAAAATAAATGATGGAATAAGAGAGAGGGTCAGGAATTTGGAAAGACGAAGGTTGGGGTTGAGGGGGTCGGTAGAAGGGAGTCGTACGTGGAAGATGGAGCAGCGGAGGGAGTGGGAGAAACTTCTTGAGGGAGACTTGACGGAAAAAGGACAAATCAAAGAGGAGGGGGGTAAGAGGGAGTAGGAGGGTGAAGGAGTGAGAATTGAAGTGTAAATAAGGGGCTGAAAGAGAGGGCGCGTTTTGAAGGGGGTGGATGAACCGCAAGGCGGTGGTGCCGAGGAAAGGGAGTAGTAACACGAACCAGCGGGGAGGGAATTAAGTACAACAAGGAACGCAATAAGGGGGATGGAAACGAGGAAAATAAGGACGGGAGCGTAACGTAAGGAGATAGGTGGCAATTTACTATCACACATATGACAGAAGCTCCCCCCTGGTACAATCTTCCACGTAAGACTAGTCCACATGAACAGATTTCGCACAGGATAGGTTCTTTTAAACAGCATATGCACCGATGGGGATGCGAACCATCTCCCGCCTCCAAGTCTGTCTCCTCCATCACAGACTTGCGGATACATTCTCAGTGAGTTCCCTACCTTTCGTCCACCGTGGGTATTAAACCCCACCAATCAACAGTGATCTGGGCCCACCAACTTCAACACATTAAGCTGCTGCCTGACGCATGAAGAAGAAGAAGCTTAAAGATCGCCTATTAGAGGAAGCCTAGGCCTAGAATCTGAGATTCTGCAAAGGTATTACCTGCATTATAATCTGATCATGGATGGAGCTTCAATCCCTCCTAGTAGCTGATCTAGGCTTGAATTCAATATTCGCTATATAATTTGTCTAGGTCATATGTAGCCAAATGATGTGCATTTGAAGTTATTTAACTTTTAAGGTAACTTAAATCTTTCTGAAATTGTATATTTTCAATTGTTGTCAGGTTTCCAGCTGATTTTTTATTTATTGTCCGACCCATTGGTTTGATGGTTTGCAACCCGCACTTTATTACAAAGTTCTTTAAAGAGGATGTTCCAGGTTAGAGGTCAAGTCTTTCAGTATTTCCTAGTTTGTTGTTTACGGAAACAAAATATACTGTGAATTCTGTTATATGCGCCAATCTAAACGGCCGCCATTTTGAATATTTCTTCTTAAGATATAACAGAAAATCATGATGAATGTCATCATTGTCCTATCTGATTTTAAGATATAAACAAAATGAAATTTCTGTTGACCGGCTTGGAATGGCGGCCATTTTTAATTTTGTGATTTTTTTAAAAAAAATGGCGGCCATCTTAGAATTCAGTATGTTAGCAGTTGAGCCGAGGTATATCCACTTTTGAACAGTCAATATGGAATTACTCAGCTTCATAAACATTGTTATTGCCACCACTTCTAAACTCAAATGTTGCCTTAAATCCCACATTTAATTGTAGTGAACTTTTTTGGATTTTGTTATGGGTTTTGGAAATTTCTGAAGTCTCGGTTGTTTGCTCGCAGAAATCCTGTCCTCTATAACTTCTCTGTCTCCTATTGCTTCTTTGCTATATGTGAAAATAGAGGATGGAGGCCTATTTTAGTTAACCCTGGCGAGACCGTTCGGAAACCGCTTTAAGAAAGGGTCCTGAATGTCTATGTCTATAACATGAAAGGCGTTGGATAGCTAATCGTAACAATATGGGCCAGTCATCGTTGGATTTTACAATGGCAGCAAGGTAACAAGTTTTTGTAATAGCAATATGGAATGCCATGTCACAAACATTATGGGTATTGCCTGCAGGCTTCGTCCCTATCACAGAAAGGCGTTGCATATTGTCCTATCAAGTATGGTGGCCATCTTGAATTCGAATGGCAGCAAACCCTAGGTACAAATTTGGTAGTAATTTAGTTTGGAATCCATTCCTGCATGTCAAATATGGTACTACCAACTCTAACCTGTTATGTTGCCTTAACCCACGTTTTTAGCAGCAAATTGATTGTTGAAAGGCGGCCTTTTTTTTCTTAAATTTTGAAGCATTAAACGGACAAGGGTGCTCCTGTTTAACATTCTCACATTAACCTAAATACTTGCTTAAAAACCACTTTAAACAAAATGCCAGAGTTATAGAATGTTATTAGCCTTGCATTTGACCACAATCTTACTCTCATAACCCCACTTCCTAAAGCCATTAGCATTATATATCTTTACAAGTCAGAACAATGCGCGTTATATAATCCATAAGCCAGTAGACACTAAACTGAGAATGTAATATCGGGAGTCACTATTAAATATTTTTTCTGCGCAAAGTCATTTCAAAGCGGGTTTCCTTAATACTTAATTTATTTAGTTTTCTTTTTCCCTTCTTTTTCTGTGTCAGCTTAGGACACATTTGCCCTGCTACTTCTCCAACGGTTGCTCGGGTTTATTTAGTCTTCCTATTTTCCCGTCCCACCCCATTCTTATCCCTCCTCCTCACTCCCTTTTTTCCTGTTTGCTCTTCCACCGCCATCCGTATTCACGCCCTGCTTCGCCCATCCATTCCTATATCTTCTCCCGTAACCGTTATTTTTTTTTAATATTTGGTTTGTCTTGTTGTTTTTCATTCTGTTCCCCGCTCTCCCCTCTTCCCCCGACTGAGGTTTGCCTGCCTCTTTGCTTCTTTCTCCTGAGGGTCCCCTCCCCCCCCTCCCGACTTTTTTTTCCACTTCAGCCCCCCGGCCATCGCTGCACCCGCAACCCGTGTCTCAGTGGATACGCCCATCCTCGACGCGTCATATAGTGACCCTCGACGCGCAATCGCGCTGCCACGTCTCCCCCTTATATTCCCCACCCATATCCTTCCTAGAGAGGTCTGCATCTACGCTAGAATAACCAATTAAAATAACATTGCAAAATATAGCCAGTTATACCATCTTGTAGTTTTCTCCGAAACTTCAAAATCGCCTTATATTTTTCCCATAGACTTTACACAGTTAAGAGCACGGCATGACCAAAATTCAAATTGATGCTAGCAGCATATAAAAGGTTACTTGATTTAAGTATGTATTAATTATAATTAACCCTCGCTCTTACCGAAGGGGGGGGGGGTGGTACCACCCCCCTTCAGGTTTTTTCCCCGCTTGCTAAATATTTAATGTATTGTCAATTGACTTTTCCGCTCCTTTTAATCCAAAAACAAACATCCACCGGGTATAGGTAAGATCTGGTGATCCCAAAGTGATCGAGTAGGGGGGTTGGTACCAACCCCTCGGAAGAGAAGTAGCAACATGCCAACACAACACAGGAACTCACTACACTTGATTTTGGTACCATAGATAGATCCCAAATAAGTACAACATGCCCTAGCATTACGTCACAATGACGTCATAAAGGTTTGCATTCAGCAAAACTGACCATTTCCATATACACCATCAGTGTGAAACTTCAATGTTTCGCCAAAAGGTTAGGAAAAACAGATTTTCATGCGGTTTTTGACTCTACTTTATGGGAAATGACTCGTTTTTATGTAATGACAATCATTTTTCAGAGTAAAATTGCTAATATCAATTTTCCACCTATATCAGTAGTTCGTCCTTTCCCTCAACATATAACGTAATGGTGACGTCATAAAGGGGATTTTAGTACTTATTTTGGTACCAATGAAAGAAAAACTCTAAGCTATCCTTTGGTACCCATTTACGGAATCGGGTGTTCCGGTAACGAAAAATCTCAGGGGGGTGGTAACCCCCCCCCCCTTCGGAGTTTTGTTTACCAAAATGGCTCGTTTTAAAGACGAGGGTTAATTACCTCCTAAGTATAACCTCTAGCAAAGAAATCCCAAGAGTTATTACTTATAATTTTTTAATATTAAAATGATCTTGAATTTGTCACTTCCGTTAGTACCAATGGGGGGGGGTGGGGTTCTAGGGACGCCAACCTAATTATCTAATGAAAGCCGTGGCCCCCCCCGGATTTATTTTTTTTTTGTATCATGCGAAGCGTATTCCATAATCACACTTAGCAAAACATTCGCAAAAATCAAATGTTGGGTACTGTGAACCCCCCCCCTCCTTGGGCACCTTAAGTTTAATATTATTTGCGTGGTGCTATATCCTATATTATCCCCGCTATTTATAAAGATCACTTGTCAAGACTGACATTTTTGAGAGTCCTATCAAGGCATTTAATCTAGTTTTACATATATAGAGAGTCTTAGAGTGCCTTTTTTATACTAGGTCAACTCTTATCGAGAAACTGGTTTCTTTTTATCTGAATCTGATACGTCAAAAAATGTAAGTAGTATTGCTTCAAGGGTTTCTTGAAGTTTAATACGCACAGTTTTTCTTATAATTACAGACTGAGAATAAAAATGGCAAAAATAAAGTAATTCGTTACATATTTTTTTCCTCTTCTATAATGCGTAGTATACGACAGAGACCAATCTTGACCAAATTATGATAAAAGATTTTATATTCGGTTTCTCTTACATTATTCCGATGGATGTTTTTGTTTACTATTCCGAACAATGAGTGTCACCATTCCGTAAAATAAAATAAGGGTCATTATTTCCGAAAAAATAGTGGTCGTTTATTATGCTGATCTTACAATTCCGAAGAGATTACGAATAGGCACCTTTCTATTCTCCATCTAATAACCTTAGATACGGTACAAACTTATTATGTATAGGAATAAGCATTAGTGGAGTGAAATATGGTCCAAGACAATTTTTATAGCAATTTCTCCGGGGTTTTGGTGACTATTGGTTAAAACCTCCCGATTCCGAAAATTATATGGCTTTTATATGTTTGCTTCATTTAATTGAAAGTGTTTTGCAGGGCTGTGTTGATGTGATCTCTAAATATTCCTTTTAAGGCAATATCTGAAGAAGAGAAGAATCAAAAAGTAAAAGGCGTCTTCCTATGCTCATGTTGTTGTATTCTTTTCACGTTGTTTGTACTACATTTTCCATGTCGGAAGTAAGGTGCCATAGGTTATAATAACACTGTGGCACGAATAAATCTTCAGATGTTTTAACCACGCTAAGTGTCATTAAATGACACATCTATGTTGACAAAGGCGTCCTTCCGTGCCTCAGTAGTATCATGCATACAAACATGTCTACCTTGTTTTCATAGGTGGCCCTGGTAAACGAGGTTCGATCGGGAAATGACCAAAATGCCTATGAGCCTCTAGCCGATGGGTAAATATGACCTTTTAAATACAAAGGTCTTTATAATAAACTTGTTGTCTTAAGCCCCGTCTACCGATACATATTTGCAACAACACACCTCAGGTTGTTCGGTGGTACGCACCCTTCCCTTGAAGTTCCACCGATCCACCCTCGTCTACCGAATGAGATGGTTGTCACACTTTTTTCCGAGGTTCAGATAGTGTTCACAATTGGTCCAGAATGATTGATAGGGGAGTGGCAACCACCACTCACCCCATCCTCCCTTTTTTCGGGAGGGCGTACCATTATGTCGTCTGAACCCACAAAATCTTTGCATGTTTGAAAGCAATGCATATGTCTTCCCTCTTTCCATTGGTCCCAATGATTACCACATGCCTAGTACCACGTAAGAAATATGACGTCATAAATTGCCACTTTCAATTTGACGAATACTGATCAAAAACATGCCAGAGACGGATCAATCAATTAGTGTGCATATAATACACTCTAGATATCATTAAGAACTCACACTGTAAGAATCTTCTATAAACATGGTAAAATATTTATTCCAACTTAATCAGTAATGGGCAACAGTGTATTATTCCAATAATTTTATGATTTGACCCCCACAATTGGCAACAGGAACAATTTGTGTTAATATACTGTAAATATCCAAAAATAATAATTTAAAAGTCTACCCAAATCAACCTAGTGTAACTTAGAAAATAAGGGGGCACGTTTTGTACAGGGGTAAAAATAGAAGTGTTCGAATTGATTAAATGATTTACCAAGTTATGCTCCCCTAAGGTTTAAAAAAGGTATCGTTTTGGCCCTATCTACGAGTTAAATTTTAGTACCATAGGCTCATAACATTTTTCAAGGTCATCCTGGTGTAAAATATCATAAATGGTCGGGGTTTTTTTTTTTTTAAATTTGAAATAGTGCAAATCTGTTAAATTTGTCCCACTAGATAATAGAGGTGTAAATAGATTCTTGTTTGAACTTTCTATATAAGAATTACAGAGCTAGACTATTTGACCTCCCATAGACCCTGTAGCCCGCAGTCCGCAATTTTGCGTTTCCAATTATGCACTAATATTTAGATGGTGCAACCAGTAATAATTTCGGGTTTCTGTACCATTAGACGAACCAATTTGACACCATTTTTACAACGAACCGATATATCTGAAATTTACCCCCATTGTGACCTTGAACCTTTTGACTCATAACTAAATTGAACTACAAACCTGCAGATATGGCAACTATCATTTTTTTTTAAAATCCTGAAGGTAACAACCGTTGGCATATTTTTTGACGCGTTTTGACACTTTTCATATTTTGACCCCTGTTATAACCTGACCCACCCCCTTAAAAAGATATGTTCCACTCTTTGATTTTAGTAACGTTTGATATGTTGTTTTTAAAGGTATTCTCAAGACCAATTTCTTTGGAATTGATTCTCTTGCATTAGGTTTGGGTTAAGGCAGCATTCATTCTATTTTGACTGGCCTAGATGTATTTTATTGTGTTAATTTTGAATTGGTACTTTTTTTCTTCTTTCCTGTCGAAATTAAGTCTAATTTAAAGCTAGCCCGTCTAAGGGAACATAATCACTAGAGAAAAGTTATTCTGGCAAATTTCAACCCACAATATTGTTTCTATGTCAATTGGGGTTTGTCCCTCAACATTAAATTGAGACGGCCATTATTTTGATCGAATAGCTCCATAAACTCAAGCGAGCGCAAAGAGCGTTTTTTTCCCTCTATTCTCGCACATTTATACCTACCCTATTTCCCTGCCCATTGGATTTAATACCAAGGAAATGCAGAATGATAATATGATTCACTATCCTATTGACTTTTAAGATTGCGGGTTTTTAACACTTAACCCCGGCTAACCGAAAGGGGGGTGGTTCCCACCCCCCCCCCTTCGGTTTTCCCCGGCTGCTAAACCCCCTTTTTGGTGCCAAATTATTTAATGTAATTGTCAATTGACATGTTTCCGCCGCTCCTTTTATTCGAAAAAAACTCCCCGGGGTAGGTAAGATACCGGGTGATCCCAAGTGATCGATAGGGGGGGGTGGTAACCACCCCCCCCTCCGGAAGATAAGACCAACTGCCTACCCAATCACATGGACATCACATACACTTGATTTTGGTACCACTAGATAGCTATGGTCCGCCTCTTTCTTTTGATACCAAAATGATATCCAACAATGCCTATGCATTACGTCCAATGACGTCATAAAGTTCGCATGTCAGCAAACTGCCATTTCCAGAGACCCACACAGTTGAAAAATCATTTTTTCGCCAAAAGGTAGGAAAAAAATCAGATTTTTATGCGGTTTTTGACTCTACTTTATGGAAATGACTATTTTATATAAAGGACATCATTTTAGAGCTATAATAGGGTGTTTGAGTCGCTAAAATTGCGAAATTCACTTTTTTCCCCCTAAATATTCAGTATTTTCGTACTTTCCTCAACATAGACGCATGGTGACGTCATAATGGGGCTTTGTACTTATTTGGTACCAATGGAAAGAAGAACTCTAAGCTATCCTTTGGTAGCAACTTTACAGGAATCGGGTGTTCCCCCAGTAACGAAAATCACATGGGGGGGTGGGAAACCACCCCCCACCCCCTTCGGAGTTTTGTTACAAAAAATGGCTCCGGTAGACAGGGTTAATTGCCCGGGGGGGGGGGAAGTCCCATATTACCCAACATTTGTTATGTTTGCGATTTCTCGTTACGCAATCAAATTCTTGTCATGAACATGCTCTTAACTGTGTAAGTCCTATGTGAAAACCAATGTGATTTAAAAGTTTCTGAGAAAATACAAAATGGTATAAAATTTGGCTATATTTTGCATGATGATTTTAAGTGGTTATTCTAGAGTAGATATATGAATTATTTTGTTTCAAAACCTATATTTGATTTGCTGAATGGCAATGTGGGCGAACCACTCTTTTTCGGAGAGTGACAATTTCAATTGACCATAGGTCAAAGGTCAACGTTAAGTATTTTCATTTTATTGTGTGTATGTGGTTCTTACGAGACCCCCTTTACTTGGGGTAGTGTCATGATCACACTGCCATGAGAAAGTGGTCTTCTGGTTGGTCCCTCAGAACCCTCCCCCCTCCCTTTGGCCCTACCGGAAGTTTTTTTTTTTTTTTAGCTCGGAGCACTTAGTGTTAGTAGGAAGGTTGTATGGATTACTGTAAAACAAGTCCATACGTCGTTTTGACATTAAATAGCATGTCCCAAAAGATCCCACCCCCGGCTAAGTTAAAAATCATAAAGGGAAAATGCCGTTCAAAAATTAGAAAAACCGAATAGAGTTCCTTGAGTCTGTTTTTCATACAGCGAAAACCTTTAAAGTCACACTAAGTGACACAATAACAATCTTTAGTGTAAGCAGACCAACAATATCAGATTGTCCGCAATATCACTCACATTTATATGCCAGTTGACGATTGTGTGTGTTGATGGTTAACAAAAGCTGATACGACCCCAATATGAGACTTCTAAAGGAGATGGTATCTTCGCAAAAACATCGATCGCGATCCCCCAAGTAATTCAATTCTCGTTTTATTGACGGGCAAATTTCTAAAAACATATAAATTGTCTCTGCATAATTTTAATATGCGAAAATTTCATCGATCTTCAAACCACTTTATTGGGATAGAGGAGAGTAACATTTTTGGTCAAAGCCCAGAGGAACAAAATGTAGAAAGTAAGAACAAACCGACTCAGGAAGCCGAGTACGCATTTGGTAATTACATACAGGATATAGATACTAACATTTATAAGCTGTGAAGTTGATTTGGCATACCTTCGACTCTTTGCCAGTTATATTTAAATTCGTTCCTTTATGTTACTAAAAAGTATATCATATGCCTATTAGTGTCGGCGGAACCGGGGGCCAGAAGCCCTTGGGGCCATGGTCCTCCACTTTTTGAAAATTGGGTCACCTGCCTACCACTTTTCAAAGTGGTTGATATTCACGTCGGATTTAATCCATTGCTGTACCAGAAAACGTTAGTTTAGTATTGAAAATTGCTCAAATAAACTGCCAAGTGGCCCCTTCACTTTGAAAATCGTCCGCCAACCGTCTGTAATTATATTTCAATATCAAGAGCCGGACTATCAGTTAGAGCATTTTGGACTTATAATGTTTAATAATATTGCAATATTGGCACATTTTTTGAAGAGCGCACCAATTTTAAATTGATCTTTTGCACAGTTACGACTTGTTGGTAATTGCCTAAGAAACTATACCTGCGAAAGTAGAATGTAAAAAAAATGCGTATTTATCCACAAAATAATCGATTTTGTCAGTTAGAATGGATCCCAGATTGGACTTAACGGCGAAGCTGGAAATGCCACGTTTATGTCCTCCATGATGAAATAATGCAACCTGAGAAAATATCCTCTACCTTGACTTGCCCGAACTATTAAACAACTAATTGGATGAGCGTATGAAAACGTACATTTTCGCTATTTCCCGGCTATTTTCACATTGGAAGGCCGTTTCCAGCAGCCGTTGAATTTATTATCGGGGATCCCCGATAATAATTATCTAGTACAAAAATTCCTTACGTTTGTGCACACTAGACAATTTCGGGCTTTACCATTTACCGGTATAGTTTACTAGCCAGTTACCATTCAAACGTTTAAAAACATCTCCAATATTATTGAAAAATTGGGGGCGCCCTTTCAAAAATGTGCTAATATTGCTTTAAGCACACTGGAATGGTGTGTTGGCTTTCTTAGGCGAACTCCCCATGAGTTTTTAATCAAACGTTTGCCAAAAAACCTCTATTTCCCTTTTTTTATTTTTTTTATCTATCTTATGTATAGTCGCTAATTAGATCGGCTGTCTGATATATCAATGATTTCGATTATCATATATCCTGTGAATTTTACATATTACAGCATTTTTTGTTTGTATTTTATTGTATTTGGGAAACAAAGTTACAGATCATTTTTCTAATGCAAAATAATGGTTATGTACTTCTGCACACAGATCTTCATGTAGTGTAGGAAATTGTTTAATAACTTAATTTTCTATAAGTGTAAATGATTTAAATACCTTGAATATGACTGGTATATTGACCCATACATCAAAGCTCCATTGTCCGCTCAAAGTTTCAAGTTGATATTTGTTTGCAATCAAAAAGCCCATATTAACAGCTTTAAAATGATACTCTCATGTGTAATGGGGTGTAGCATTACAATTTTATGAGGAAAAATGGAGTTAAATTTCTTTTTAATTTTCTCTTTTGTTTTTTCTGCATAATTAAATAATTATTTAAATGCAAATTCCCGAGAACTGGTAGGTTTTGATGTGATGAGCTCCCATATAGGCATGCCTTAGATATTTCCTTCATAAAGTCGTCAAGCGAAAACGTTTCTCGTGACGATTTGTTAATGTAGTGTTTTTCATTTATAAACTTGTCGGTTTTTTTTTCTTGCAATTCTTTTCATGTTACTTTGCATCTGTCTGTTAATTCATTAATTAACATCTAATAACGATTAGTGTCCCCTTAGTCATAAAATTTCTGTGAATGACGTCTTTTAGTTTTGCTAAAATCACTTTGAAAAAAAGGCGATCAGCCGCCACTTAAACTAACAAACCGATTCCTGTGAGCATTAGCGTCCAGAATTACACTTTTCAAACCTAGAACACGCATTGTTTGTCTGAAATGGTAAGATAGAAGTACATTAGAAGGTCACGCCCTGCGGCAAGAATCATCGCCTTAAGATGCCGTGTTTTTCTTCTTCATACGGAGAAAGGATCCTATGTCTTTTTCGTGGACGAAGATATTACAACCAGATACTATTTTACTGTAGACTCACCAAAGGCCAGTCTTAAGTCCACATCAGAAGTATTTACTGTTCAAGCTTACAGTTTTTGGCTTATGGCCAGATACAAGGTTAACTATAATAACCCTCTGGGTCTCACCGTTTTCGTTAACCTTCCACTCATGGTCTTTGTTCTGGCGACTTGCAACTGCACATTTATGTAAAGTTGAACACAAACCACAGGTTATATAGATTTCATACATGACAAGCTTCTCGTGAGTTAAATGATTTCCATAGTCCCCTCAACATAAGATTGGACGATACGATGAATGAGATGATTAAAGAAAATGGGAAAGACAAATAACACAAAGAACAAAAACGTACAACTTTACCATGTTTAAGGATTTGCGTCGAAGTACCTTCTGTTCTGTTGCGTGTATTGTTATTGTTTACTTTAATACATAGCAACACAAACACAAATAATTAAAAACAAAGCCTTTACTTTTGAAAACCCGACCTTGTGACCAAGCATGGTTCAGGTTAAAACATCGAACACAATCCTTAAGCCAGATGCACCGAGAAAGCAAAGAATACCGATTTTAACATGCTTTCTCGGTTTTGTTTGTAGACTATTAGAAGGCATTTGACAGCTTTTGGATCATCAGTCCTTCTAATACATTAGAAGGCAGGTGATGGGAATAAATCCGCTAAATCAAGGCCATCTATAATGATCCCAGTGCCCGATACTCTTTGGAGAGCACCACAACTGAAAAAAAATGCTTTAATGATCCTAACAAAGGTGTAAGACAAGGTGACCCAAACTCCCCGAAAATCTTCACCGCAGCCTGGAACAAATTCTTCAGGATCCTTAATTGGTAATATGGTAATTGTAGTTGATGGGGAACACCTCACACATCTCAGGTTTGCAGATGACATCCTACTACTCCTCAGTCATAAGTGTCAGCAACTGCAGACAGTGAATTTGTGAACTATGAGAAACAAAAGGCAGTACTAAAAAGCACACCACGAAGACAAAGTAAGATGATTAGCAACTCAACGACGCACACTATAACACTATCACAGAACTCCACTTTGACAAATACAATTCTCCCAAAGTACTCTCTAAAAATGCAAAAGAGTGAATTTCACTCTTTAGAGTGACTACAGGCCCCCTCCAAAAAGATTGAAATTTTATCCTTTATAAGAATCATTTGGGGTCAATTTTATCCAATAATTGCAAAATGATAATCAATTTTATCAATTGATATTATCAAGTAAATTTGCACCAAAAAGTATTCTTTGAAGTGTGAATTTTCACTCTTTTCATAGTGGGCCCTTAGCACCCTAAAAGAGTGAATTTACTCTTTTTGCATTTAGAGAGTAAGATACCAAGGTTGCCAGCTCCGTGAGGCAATATCAATCACTAGCCCATAAAGCAATTGCAGATTGAGGGACCGAACGTGCGCAAAGCAGGGGGTGGTTGTTTATGTTTAAATCACCAATACCATCATACAATCGCCCACGACAAACCCACTACGTAGGTGAGAGGAAAGACCTATTCCGTAAGCGCTCACGAAAAGCACATAGAGGCTCTTTCCCTCCGGCCCATCTTACATCAAGAAGCTTTATCCCCAATGATCCAGAATTACATTACAAAAAAAAAATATTACACCCTTATATCCCAGATAGCTAGAGCGAGATATTAACCCTATCGAAGGGCCAATTCGTATACGTAAGCCATAAGTCGTGGCTTTAGAGATTACGCACAATGCTTGCCGGTCATTTAAGAGCCATCTAAAAGAATATCATCAAGACTAGGCCTTTGTTTAAATAATAATGCCCCTTTTCAAGCTATTCTAATCTACACTGAAATTAATAATTTTGATCTTTTTGAAACAAAATGATTAAGGAAAAATACTGCACTTCCGCTTTGAACCCGAATCTCAGTCCTTATCTGAAGAATAAGGACACCCACCATAAGTAATAGCAATTTGTTACAAAGGTTGTACTGGGACTGTACATCATCATATGTTCAACACGATTGGTGTATGAGGAAACTTTAGGCACCAAATTGGGGTGGGAAATAAAAAACAAAAAAATCTCTTAAAATTTGCAACCTTATGCATAGCTAGTGTGAAAAACGACTCCAAGTGGCCTTAACGTTCCTGCTTTTATTCAGGTTTGTCATTAACAATGATTATAACATATGAAGTTACCTAGAAGTTTGAAGATAAGTATCCCTGAGGAAGTGTGGGGTTTGTGTCTTTTTGTTTTACTCTTGTGTTTTATTTTGTGTTTGGTTTGTGTTTTGTTTTGTTATTTACCTGCAAATAATTGAATACAGAATGTCCTCTCAAACACGTACCGCCATTTTAATGTGCAATTAGTTTATATCCCTGATTAGTGGCAAGGTCCACAAGGAAGCTATAACAAATAATTGCTGACTATTTACAGACACTTTACTAGTTTCTCGAATAATATCCATAAATAGATTAAGATTCATTACTTCCGAAACGCCATCAATCTTTTGGCATTTTGCGGGGGCAACACCTGCCTGGAGAGGACATGTTGGTCCTCCCGGTGTTTTTCTCCCCATTCTGATATCAACATTGATAGAGAATCATTTGGGTTTGACAATTGGCACGTTTAACGACTCTGTCTGAAGATGTGTCGTGTGTTGCCATCGCGGACATTCTCGATGTCTTGATGGTCGCCTTCAATATTCGTTCATACTTAACACGACTATCGCTAACGACAAGAGACCACACAACCTCACCCACAATGGAACACGGTCAAAAAAACAAACTGCAGTAACCACATTTCTTCCCTTTTTTTTTTGGAACAATTTATCATTTAAAATTGTTAACGAGCGCAAAACATTCATAGAATTCGTGTTGCTGCATTAACTATTGAACACCTGTAGCGGCAATATGACCTAAAGGCACTGCAACGATTAGCAATGATGCTAAATGGCAATATTGTAAAGTATTTCCTTTTATAAAGAAAAAGATAACTAATGAGAATAAACATTGTGTAACCGAGATAATGTGGAGGGTGGCGCTACATTGCCCCAAAACATGGATATACTTTTATTCTCGATCATTTTTCATGTCCTTGGCAAACAACAAAAATATTTAGAAAATAGAACAGCTTTGTCACAAATTATAGTTTGCTTTTGATTCATTCCACAGTTGTTGGTCAACCTATCTATATTTTAACACTTTGCATAGTTGCATTGGTAACGTGGCTAGTAAACTATACAATCTGTTATTTAAACTCGAACAATGTCTATGTATTGCAAAAAAGGAATTTTGTAATTTGGATAATTAATCTCGTAATAACGATAATAAATCCAGTGGCGCGAAAAGGTCTTCCTATATGACATGCCAGAAATAGCGCCATGTAACGTGTTTATGCTCATCCATTGGTTCATGCCAGTAGTTAGAGGGTCATTTTCGTGAGGGGCACTATTTTTCCACTTTTACGCGAGGTCTCATGGACGTCAAGGTCAGAAATACCCTTTAAACTAAAAACACAAACAAATAAGTCTTCCGCACAAATTATCTGAATTTAAGGAAATAACCTGTTCTATTATATTTTATTTTTGTTTTCAAATTGATTGGTTTCGAGATTTGGAATGCCCAAAACATCAAGTTCCAAATATTTCCTCACACGAAGACTCCAAAATCACAGCATGCCACTGTCACAAATCCATGATTATAAACTCCTGGGAGCTCGTCTAAAGTGTCCTGTTTAAGAACAGTCCCTAGATAACCTTTGTCCAGCATTCAAGGCGACAAGTTTCATGGTACCCTGGACGACACAATTTTCAGCAGCACTAACAGACAAGTTCATTCAATGCAAATGCCCGTTCGCCATGATGTCGCACTTTAAGAACCACAACTTGAATTCTTCTTGATTCAGAAGCTCTTTTGGCTTTGCAGATGACAGCAAACTAGCGAACCTTTTGCTCCTGTGGAAGATATAATGCAATTTAATCTTGGTACCATGTACTGCACCAATTTAACTACTGGTCCAAGAGTCTTTTCAATGAGCCCTCTTTTATCATCTCAACAGCTAGATTCCCCAATATCTAAACTAGATATTACCACATCATCATGCATCATAACATAGCTAACACTGGCCAGTTGATCACATGCAAATGCCATCATTCATGACTCTTGGGAACTACATATGTTGCAATCTCATTTGTTTTTGTAGACAACAAGGAGATGGAAAATCCCCGGGCTATTTATAGTAACCTAGCTCATCTAGAATGATCTCTAACTAGTCAACAACATCCTGTCTGATCTTAATATAGCATCTAGGGACAGTCCATTTTACACTTGGCCGATACAGAAAGTCATCTTCCCCTGGAATTCTTTTCTCACGTAAAGAGAGAATAAATTCAAGTATATGTAGTGACAAAATGGAGGATGCGCTAACACAATGAGAAACAGACACATAGGCCGACCAGGTCACCCTCGTCACAGATCCAAAAAAAGAAATATAATAGGTGTGCGCTTTTAACGGATATTGGTATTTATATAAAGATTACAACAACACAAAACGATATGCTGGTCTCCTCTAATTCTGTGGCGGCGTGTATAGCACTCGTTTTTGGTAATCTAAGTTTACTATTCCCACTTCTGACGCAGATCTATAATTATTATTATCTATTATTTTAGGGCTAGGAGATTACTATGGAAACTTCAAAGTCGACTGGACTGTGATTTGCTGATCGCCCTTACCGCTTGTTACAAGCTGCTAGGGGCAATAGACGGCCAGAATTAGGTCTTTCCATTGCCTGCCATTAAATTGTAATCGGGGATCCCGATTCTAATTCACAATTTTTCTTCTTTTATGCCAATACCACTTTTGATCATTGCCATTTCGCGAGTAATAAGTTTGACTAACCGTTACGCACACAACTGTGCAAAGTCTCAAATTTCGAAAAATTGGTGCCCTTCAAATGTGCCTAATTATTGCTTAAGTTAGCGCCTAAGCTGATATATAATAATAATAAGTCAGTAATTTGTGTCAACCCTAATTTAAATACTTGAAAATAACTTGGCAAAATGGTAAAGGACACCACCCAATATATAAGAAAATTGTATTTTGCTATTATTGCTTTAAGTTAGAGTCTAAGCTGGTAATAACTATATAACAATTCCAATTCCAGTAATTTGTGTCCATAATTTAAATAACTTAAATAACTTGGCAAAATGGGAAGGACACCACCACATATAAGTAAATTTTATAGAATGCCTCTGTTGGACTCAATATATATAATATATATAATAATTATAATATATATATATATATAATATATATATATTATATATTATATATATCTATATATATATATAGATATATCTATATATATGTCTGCAGATTGAGTATATTCCGCTCCTTTCATGCTGTTGCCCTAATTGGTTGCAGAATTTTATTGAGGCACTCTTTTGCTTCTACACCTGTACCTTGTGTTATGTAGCCTATGAGTTTTTATCAAGACGTAATACTATCAGCATTTTGCATAGCTTACTCATTGAGTTTGAGCCCTCTGGTATTCAAAAACAATGTGCGGCTGATGGAATGGTCAGTGGCTTAACGGTTCATTGATTCACTTCATTTGTGGATCGCATTTAGCTCTGTGCTGCACTTATGAGAACACAAAGTTCGAAACGGTACTGTCTGCTATGAAAAAATAAATATGGTCTGCCCTCCGCTTGCGTCTCTCTCTCTCCTCTCTCTCTCTCTCTCTCTCTCGCCTCGTGCTCGCCGCGGCTGGTTGAGCCTACCCGTGTGCCACTGTTCACGGGGTCTAGACCCGAAACGTTGTGTCTCTGACTATCGCAACATTGCACTGTGTAGTAGCACCCCTCTTCGCCTACCTCTAATTCCCCAGTGCTACGCAGACCTGCGCCCTCTCTCCTCTCTTCTCTCGCTCGTCATATCTATCGATATCTATATCTATATCTCTATCTCTCTATTCTATCTCTATCTCTCTCTCTCTCTCTCTCCTCTCTCTCTCTTCTCCTCTCTCTCTCTCTAATCTCTCTCCCATCTCTCTCCCCCTCGCCCCCTCCCCCCCATGTTTTCATCTTGGCCACGTTGTTCCGGGCGCTTCTCCACCTGGCTCACCAGCCCGAAAATTCTCCGCCATTCGAAAAATACTAATCTACTCATGAGCAAACGCCAAACTCCAACCGCAAAAAATGTTAACCAGAGCCGCCCTACAACAAACAAAAAAGGTGGTAGTACCAATGTAATAATTAAACGTTGTGTCACGTTGTAACTATCCATTGAATGCTCCGAGTTTACTTTCAAGAACAACAAATGTTTTAAATAAGATATCCAATGAATTGCAAAAGCAAAAATCTTCATTTATGTAATGACATGTAATGGATGTAAAGAACACTACATTGGCCAAACTGGTGAGCAGCTTAATTCCTCGACTCAATTCATAAGCAACAATAAGGGGATCATTACCCGTCAAATTAAACTCAGGCCAACATATTGACGAGTGTGCACTCAACACTGGGACACTGCCCAATTCACCGTTCGCACCCTTTACAGGGTGAAAGCAGATGACAAAAAAACGTTTAGCGCGGAAAATCTTCTTATTTCTGTATAAAACCTGCTCTAACAATTTTATTTAATTTGTATTTACTTTGTATTATTATGTATAGCTTAACACATGTAAAGTTATATGCGTATTTCACTCTAAGCGTAACTTATTACGCGTTGGTATCAGCGTACGCATAAACCCGTTTTTTTTCCTACGCACACCACGCAAATACATTTCGCTTGGTTACATGTGTCCTTTTTTGTAATAAAAGGAGACACTCTGCACCTGATGATAGGAAATTGAAACTGCAGTTGTGGGCAAGAAAAATTCCGTGTACTGTCATTCCTCTCCTGTTCTACATTGATACGGATATATATATATATTATATATATAATTTCAAGCACCTGCCACTAATTGGGGGTGCTTATATATCTGTGTGTTGAGATAAAGTGCGATTAAAAACAGCGGTTAAGTCCAAAACGCTTCTAAGGTACTTGGTGAATTTCAAGCACCTGCCACTGCTTCATATTTTTTTTAGGATACATTTTCCTTTTCAAATTGAGTCTCTTTAATATGTAATATAAATAGACCCAATGAAACCGCAAGTGGTAATCTACACATGCCTACTCCTGTGACTCCAATATACAAGTGTGGAACACAATAAATTTGAGTTTAATAGAGCAGATTCTCGAGTATATATAATCTTGTATTCATAATAACCTGTAATTGAAGACTGCAGTGGAAGAAGTGGTCAAGTGGCCATTTTGACGAAATGAGTTTTTAAATATTTCCTTTCATTCCTATGGTATGCTAAGTCCAAAACAACAAGTCCAAAATTAATATTAAAATTTCAATTGCCCAACAGACCCCCTACGGTTTCGATCAACCCTTTGTTGTGGAAGAAGTAGTCAAGTACAGCTTGTAGTTGGGAAGAAGGCAGTCAATGGCGTGCATCCACCCATTGGCCTGAAAGTAGTCACATGTCCACGCACTATGGCACAAAGGCAAGCAATGTCTCTGCTTCTTAGTAACAACACACACAACAACATGAGGAACTTGGAGAGGTATGTTTGGCAATAGTTTTTGCAAGAAAATGTGAACAAGAATGTGGGGAACAGAAGGAGAATTGATCCAACACAGTGGAAGAAACCAAAAATTAAGAGTTAAGAGATAACGGTATGTACACAAAGTTTTTGTTTTAATTTTCTGAAAAAGAGCATGTAGGCCTAAATGTCATTATGAATGTAATATCTTAAGAACTGAGGCAGATGCATCGTTTATCTAACAGTTTAATCGAAGAATTAATATGTGCTTTGTCAAATTTTGTACGTTTATTTGTTTTCAAATATATTGTGGCCAAGGCGTATTAAATCCACACAGTCTTTCTTGGTACATCAAACCATAAGGAAAAATACATGTACATGAAAATAAAACCTTCATAATCAAGAAAATTGACCCAAACTTTCTTGTGCCAGTCACAAATATTACCATGCGTAACTCATGTTAACTTGTGGCTTGGATACAATGTTTATGCGCATGTATACACCACAGCGCATGGCGCGTGAGTACTCTGGGAATACGCATTTACTTCGCACCATCTTTTTTGCTCTGCCCATTTGGAATATCAGAGTCTAAGTTTAAACACTTTTTGTGTGCGATTTTGTACCTTTGATGAAAAAAAATAAATAAAATAGTTATTTTGGTTGTTTTTTTGTTATTTTGTTTATTTGTTTTATTGGTTTTTTATGTTTTGTTAGTTTTTTTGTTTTGTGTATGTACCATACATGTTTTATTGAAATTTAATTTGTTTTGTGAAGAAACTTGTATAATTTGTTTGTTTTTGTTTTATTTTTTGTTGTTAGTTTTGTGTTTCTTTCCTTTTTTTATTTTTGTTTTTGTTTGGTTTTGTTTTTGTTTTTTCCTTTTATTAATGGTAGGCCTTTAAACTTAATAATATTCAATAATATTGTGTTTCTGTTGACTTTCTTTTTTATTCTGTAGAGTAGCTCATACAAACTTGGCTGGCAAGGAGATTCCTGCACGAAAACAGACAGTTGTGGACGGCAGGGCGCGTTGTGGCCGTAAAGGCACAGAAGACGAAAGGAGCAGGAGCGGGTGCAGAGGGTAGGACGGGGCGGGATGAACAGAACCGATAGCGCAGAGGATGTGTCAGAGTAAAACACGAGAGTGATAGGCAGACGACGGGGGAAGTGGGAGGAGGAGTGCCGCTGATAGACGCATGGGGGGGAGAACCATACCTGTAGGGGCGATAACACGCAAACTGTGTGCCAGAAGTCCATTCTGTGCCTTGCATGGCATAAAGAAATCGCGGTTGGCGAAGAAAGTCTTGGAGACTGACAAACCCATACTAGATGGCAGGGGGAAACATAACAATCATGTGCGAGTTGATGACATTAGGAACAGGATGAGACGACATATAAGTCAATTTCCAGCCCGCGAAAGCCTAACAGCATATCACAACAAGTTTGTTTTTTTTTTTTTTTAAGTTTTGTTCTACCAGAAAATATCTTGATGCTCCCTGATAATCCACAATGCACAGACTATTCCTGAAAGACAACCCAGATCTCACTGAGAAACAGCAAAGCATTGCTTTATCAATACGTTCACCCATGAAATACATATCTTTGGATACCCAAGGAGGTGATATCTGTGATAACTGTAGATGTTCCATCACAATTAAGCCGCCGAATCAATGGGATGCTGCGCGTGTCACGAACTTGAGAGCAGCGTGACTCCTCAAGGAGGCAGACGTCTCAACAAGCAGCATGCAAGATGTGTCTAAAATTGCCAACGAGGATCCAACCAATTAGTCCGCGGTATGTTGCATGGACTAACCAGAAAAACTTGCTGCTGCCACTTACTGGATTTGCCAGGAATATGACAAGACACAGTTTGTGGTTACATAACCTAGGTATTCACAATAGGGTTGATGATGAATCCACAATGTATCTAATACTCAGAACATTCCGCTCCACAGTACTAATGAGGTGATATCTGTTTAATGACTACCATAACCAATCTCCCAACTCTGTGACATCACTACACATCTTGTGCAGACTATCTGTTTCTCGGAGAAGACGAACAGGTAATTTGGTGCGCTTATCTGAACTATCTCGGCAATTTTTCGCCTAATGTCAGCCCCACATCTACTACCCGATTCCTGGCCATAGTAACTGCCATGTGACCGGACTTTGGGAGGATGAGCATAAAAAGAAGCACTATTGACAGAGTGACAAACCATCTGAGTGTGTCGAGGTTGATTTCACACCACAGATCATAAGAAGCCGTTCACAGTCCAAATAGTTTGAACATCCACTACAGCATGATCTTTAACTGTATTAACACCAACTCGTGAAGGGAAGTATTTCAAGACAGCCTGGACCCCGTCATCACACCACCAAACCAATTGCTGCCACACGGGGATTGGTCTTTGAGCGGGGAAAAACTCCTGTTAGCCGTCAAAGTATGTCTGGTATTTGCAGCGACCCCATGCCTGTGTTTAAGAGAGGATGAAGATAACAAACGTCAAGCTGCTGTGCGCAGGGCACATGATTGCCCATTCGCAGACTTCTTACCCATAAATGATGCAAAAGCTTCAGATGTCCGATCTTTACTACAGCATGTTTCATCTTCACCATCTGTGACATTTTACAGTACTCTCAGATCTAGTGAAACAGCATCAGAAAGACGTTTATGAATTATAATAAACTGAAATCCACGCTGGACAGAAAAAGTTTATGATGTCCCATATACGAACCTGTTTTTTAAGTTGGTATGGGATGATAAGTTTAACCAGATTTGGGAATATATTGATCAAAATATTACTTTTTTTAGATCACTGTGTTTTATGCAATGCGGAGAGTGTCCTACGTTTAAACATTTTAAATGAATGTAGTTTTATACCACCAATGGTTGATTATTATGATTCCATATATGCTATTAAATCATATATTGCAGTTTGGTGTATGTATTTAATGTTGAATAATGTAAAACAATGATGGTAGCATATAAACATGTATAATATTATTGAATTCTGATGTTTATGAATGCGTATTGTTTTACATAAATCTTTCTTTTTATGATATAGATTCATACAGTGTGCAGTGGCAAAATAAACATTCACATTGATACTTTGATGATAATGATGGTAACCACGATGTAAATAATGCCAATAATGGTGACACCCTTGGTACAAATCCTGTCTTTTAAAGGTCTGTACAGTGGAAAAACATTACTGTCAAAAGTAATTACAATGACATAATGGTCTACACAGTTCATGATTTGAATTATGAATGCTGACGATGATGTTTTTGCGATGAATTATGATGATGATGGTGTGGTGGTGTGGGGGGATTGATTGTGGGGTGGTGTCATGGTGGTGATGACTGATGAGATGATAGATGGTGTGGTGGTGTGGTGATGGTGATGATGATGATGAGTGAGTATAATGTGGTGTGGTGGTGGTGATGGTAAATGGGGAGGTGATAGATGATGTCTGCATGCTGCTGCTGTGGTGGTGGTGGGCTGTGCTGCTCTGCTGTGCTGGGTGGTGGTGCTGGGCCTGCTGCCTGCGCTGGCTCGCGCCTGCTTCTGTGGTTGGTGGTGCTGGTGCTGGTGCTGCTGCTGGCTGGTGTGGTGTGGTAGGGTGGTGGTGGTGGTGCTTGTGCTGGTGCTGCTGCTGCTTGTGGTGGTTGGTTGTTGTGGTGTGGTGCTGGCGGCTCCTGCCTGTGGTGGTTCTGGTGCTTGTTCGCGGCTGCTGGTGGCGGTGGCGGTGGTGGTGTGTGGTGGTGGTAGTGGTTGTAAAATTGTCATTACTATATGATGGTGGTACTTTTAAACCTGAATGAATATGGATTAAGATGATGACGATGATGACCACGATGACCATGACAATGATGTTGATGACGCTTTGTTGCGTGTTACAGCATTTATCATGTCTTTATTTTATTTTTGAATTAAAAATCATTTTGCTTTGACCACAAGTGGATTTCCTTATTTTTCTTCTCTGGTTTAGTGGAAGAAGTAGTCAAGTACATGTTTATTGTGAAGAATTAGTCAAGTACAATTTATTGATTAATTGATTTAGAAATCAATAACTACCACTGTTTTAATAATTCCCTCAGAAAAGTTGTAGGTTTATATTATGCATCAACTTCTGTAAGTAATTGACCAAAATAATTACACTTTGTGATCTGTGATAATTTAAACCTTGTTTTGCTCAGAACTGTTTATTTTTGGCACTTGACGACTTCTCCACTACAGTCTTCCAATTCAATGTAATGACCAACATATTATTTTGACTTTTAGAATAACACTGCATATGCTTTGTATTTATCTCATCATCATTTCAGGTTTAAAATGGGTTTAAAATGACATGAAAGGGGACGAATAAATTTGCAATTGACTAACGTCGTACCTATCTAGGTTTATATAAACCATATCAGCCATGGCGATTCCAGATAGGGGTAGGGCAGGGAAGCCCTACGCAGAGAAAAATAATTACCAAGAGTATACAAAGTATGTAAAAAGATCCAAAATATTTATCGTAAGCAGTAGAGGTCATGTAAATTGGATCTACTACTACCAAATAAGTACATTTGTTACACTACAATCTCATTAATGAAATTATAGTGGTTTCTGGGGGGGGGCCCTGTTTATTTTGATTTTTTTTTCTGTGCGAACCTTCCCCCTAACAAAAACAGTGCAAAAATCGCCCCATGTGTTTACCTTTTTATTGCCACTCTGGGTCCGCCCTTGCTTTCACAACCCTCCAGTTCGGTATTGGCCTTCCAATACAAATCTTCCAATATATCGTGAAACTCACACACAGAGTGTTTCCAAAATGTAACCATTCATTAAAAAAACAAAAACACTTTGATGAAAATGAATTTAATGCCATGGGTATAAGAGTTTCTTAGCACGAAGATTTTCCCGATCAATTTGAATGATGTAAAGGAAATTTGGAGCTAAATTATTAAAGATGTCGAATTCAATTTGGGCCAATCCCTGTGTTGGAAAGTGTTCCGTAATGAGCATGGAGAAATCAGAACAAAAAATATATTCTTTTTATTTTTTTTATTTTTTTTATTTTTTTTATTTTTTTTATTTTTTTTACGTTTTTCTTTTTTTATTTAATATTACAACAATAAAAACAGATATTCTGCCACCTCTAATTGTGTAGTGTTTAGGCACTCGTTTTTGTATTTGAAAGTTTTCGATTCCCACTTCTTGACGCAACGATCTATTATATTACTCTATTATTTTAGGTCTAGAATTACAAGGGAACTTAAAGTCGTGGGCCTAGTATTTGTCTGATCGCCTTACCGTTGAACACAGCGTCTAGGGGCAATAAGACGGATATATATAGGCCTTTCAGTCCCCGCAATAAATAACAATCGATAGCGATTCTAATTAGAACATTATTCTTTTATGCCAAATACGCACGTTTTGAGTCTTGGCCATTCGCGAGTAATGAGTTTACTAACCGGTACCAAACAACTGTGCAAATATTTCAAATTCGAAAATTGGGGCCGTGGGTGTCAACTTCAAAAATGTGCTATTATTGCTTTAGTCAGACTCTAAGCTGATAATAATAATAGTATAATCCCAATTCCAATTCCAGTTTTTTGTGTCTCTAATTTAATAACTTGACAATAACGTGGCAAAATGTACATGACACCCACAATATAAAGGTGAAGTTTATAGAATGCCTCCGTGACCAAATAATCCAATATCACATTCAATCTAGAGCTATCCAACAAAAAAGAAGTATATTTTTTCTATTTTGGTGTGTGCTTATTATCTGTTTGTTTGAGAGAAAGTTCGATTAAAAACCGCAGGTTAAGTCCAAAACGGCTTCTAAGGTACTTGGTGAATTTCAGCACCTGCCACTTCAGATTTATTTTCCGATACAGTTTCCTTCTCAAGTTTAGTCCTTTAATATGTAGGTAAGAGAACCCAATGAAACCTTCAAGTTGTAATTCTATACATGCATACTCCTTGACTCCCCTAATTAGAGAATGAAAGATATGATTTTTTTTTTTGAATCGGTCCTCTATGTACGTCCGATTGGACAGTATAGACCATTATGTTTAAAGTGGAGTAACGATGCCGCAGCCGATTTTTTCCACGCAAATACTGGTCGATACCGGTGTTCATAAATACTACAGTGTCCGTGTTACTGAGTTTCCTACCACACATCCTGTCTATTGTGTTTCTCCATTTTAGTGCTGTATGCATCATTTGTTTCAGCACTGCCGAAATGACCTCGTCTACAAAGTCACGGTTTATTCCGTCCATGTTGCTATGGTAGCTATGACACTCTCTCATGGGGGACACTCAGTTTTTCTTTACACGGGATTCAATCGGAGTAAGATAGAGGACCGATTAAAAATCCATATCTTTATTCTGATTCTTAACATGTCACGATTTCCCTGATCCCTTGAAATAAATCTGTTTTCAAATGTGTAATATTTCACAAAATATTGAATCACCCATCCCTACTCCCCCATGCCCTTCTCATCCCCAGAGTGATAATCGTTCAATCCACTATATTCTTGCCGCGGATTGATATACATCATAATAATCAGGTAGCTTTCTCACTCCACACACGCAATGGAGTTTTATTTTAAAAAATATTTAAGTAATTTCAGAAAATTTACAACTTTTATTTGTAATTCTTCGTAGAGACGGTATCAAAATGATCGATGTTACTTTTTATTTCTCACCGATTCCAGTAGTCTGAGCTTTTATAGAGGCGGCGTTGGATGGTGCTTATTCATTATTCCGAAGGTCGTTATTCCTAACTGGGCATTTCTTCCGAAATCACACGGGTTCCTTATTCCGAGGGTCGTTATTCCGAAGGGTCCAATGTTCCGAAAAGAGCATGAGGGTCATCATTTCGGAAGGGTCAGTAGTTCCGAAAATACTATGACGTTCATTTTTCCGAAGGTCTTACGCCGAAAATAACATAAGGACCATTATTCCGAAAATTATAAGGGGTCGTTATTCCGAAGCATGACATAAGGGTCCCGTTACTCCCGAAAATAACTTAAGGGTCATCACTCCGAAAATAACACCTTGGTCATTTTTCCGAAGGGTCCGTTACCCGAAACTAACATAAGGGTCATCACTCCGAAATAACCGGTCGTTTTCAAGGGCGTTACTCCGAAAATAACATATATAGGTCATCCGCACATGCCCGAAGATTCTCGCATCAGACCGTCGAGACTTTATATAGTATGTGGAAAGATAGAATCCAACAGGATCCATCTCTGCCTATTCTAGCAGCATATGAAGCTGAGTTGAGGGTTCTACCGAGGGATGCCAGGCAGAGCGCCCTGTCTTCGAGAGGTCCGAAGCGTCTGCAACGCCACTGACTGGGCGTTGTTCCACCTCTCCCCATTGACATTTACGATGTGGATATCCAGGGCTCTTGGGCACAACATGGGATGGTGCCAGGAATAACTGTAAAATCAGAAAATAAGTCAATTAAAAACGGCATGAAATAATAGTACCCCTACCCCAACTAACTACGACGTGAATAAAAAAATGTGGCAAGGATTAAAAGATGATCTGGACCTTAATGCATCACAATATCATTGTTTGTTGTTTTTATGAAAACACATTTTATATACTTTCATATGGTTGAAAAAATTAAA
The DNA here is from genome assembly GCA_023653785.1 of Ophioderma brevispina. NCBI lineage: Eukaryota > Metazoa > Echinodermata > Ophiuroidea > Amphilepidida > Ophiodermatidae > Ophioderma > Ophioderma brevispina. The sequence continues at coordinate 36,791 of JAMKCH010040311.1, forward strand.
GCAAATCGACTGAAAAATACGCTAGATATGTCGGGTTTTTTTTAGCACAGGCCCCTTTTTTCTACATTCCTAGAGGATTTACACACATTACACGTTGTTTAAGAGAATGGTACAACATCATGTGCCTTTGCAACTTAAAAATATTACATTTTTCTTGATATTCAACCACGGATTAATCAATGAATCTTTTTATAACCATGGGCCATTGATATCACAAATCCAAACAACAATTCACCTGTTGCAAACAAGAAACCAGGATCTTCCAATTGTTTAGGATAAATTACTTAAGAGTCCCTTATTGCATAGCTTTGTTCTATACCTGGATTACAGAGTAGTGTTGAAACCCTTTTTCATTTACACATCAGATTAATTGGGTGAGATTTTGTGGTGAACATTTAATCCTTTTGAGAACAATAAAGTAGATTTGTGCTTTCATAAATCCCTAAAACAAGATAGCGTGGGTCATCATTACTTTCGTAATGTTATAACCCCGTATATCGTACATTAAGGCTGACCTCAGAGATTTCGTAATATATATTTGTTGCTGGTCGTTACGACCAGCCAGTAAGAGCAGATCCATGTAACTGACTGACTGACTGACTCGTGCCGTTAGAAAGTATGGGGTTGCCATGCCGATATTTTAACGTCTTGACCAATTTCAAAGAAACACCTTAATACCTCCGTCTGGTCGGCCGTGCGTGATCGCGGCAAGGAAAAGGATTTTTACAGCTACTATAATCGTTTTACTATTCACTAAACATACAAGATTAAGCTCTTCAGCTCAACTTACAAACAAACCGAAACCGTCAAGTACCACGCACCCCTTTAATTTTAGAAAACAGAGTATTAACGTTCTAATTATAGTCGATATGGCGTCATAAATTGTGTCATTGGGCGTCATATGGGTTCATTATTATTGCAACACTGTCAACCCAACCCTAAAATGACCTCGTGATATCCTAAGTTCCCTTGAGGTCCGAAAAAGTGAACCCGCCTGTTTTGCGAAAAATCGGGAAAAACTGAAATAGAAACACTGGACGGCTGAGTAAGCATGAAAATGACCGCAGCTGCTTAACCGAAGCAACAAATGAATGGATAAACATTCCTTTTTCAAGACAATTCTAGTGACGGTCGAAGGTGATTTGTAGGGGCGTGATTTAGCATGTGAACCAAAAATCGCTGTGTATATCATACATGGTCACGTAGGAGTCAGACATCCGTTAGTAAGATGATATTCGCCGGTCAGCGAATTTTTCATCGTATGTTACTGGCCTTGGTTCACCTGACGTGCTTGGTGTAAATACCTATAATCATGTAGTGTCCGTTTCGCATTGCCTAACATACAAAACAACAGTAGCTTTTCCACACCAGCAGTTGTCACCGTGCAGGTACAGTCATGACAGTACTGGGTCAACACAAGTGTGCTGAATGCACATGATAAAGGTTAGGTTATTTGTTTTCTTCATGTTCTTTTTTATCAGATGCATGGGTTGTGTGTTGAAATGGTCATACCGTATACCGATTCAAAAAAATCACACTCAAGTCAATACATCATGAAGGCTTACAATTACATAGACATATATATTACACACAATACAGAAAATCCCCAGTTAGTGCTAGTGCTTCTTGATGATTAATTGAATCACTATTAGGGTATTTGCTAATTTCAAGGAGCATTAAGTTGTAATTTAAGGGGCACTCTACGATCAATTCATTGACCAAGGAAAAGGGGCATTCCTTAATTTACCAAAAAGAGAGGAATTCTGGCTAAGGTAAAGGATATATATAGACCTGTCCTCTGATCAGCTGCCTAGGTGCCATGTAACTGTCTGTTATGGAAGTAGTTTTCCCGCTTTGTTGAGGAGTGGTGTCAAACAGTCCAATTAGCTTCAAGTGCCTTCATTGCAGGCAGACTGGCTTTCGAAATATATAATAAAGTCAACTGTATGCTTCTCTGATTAATGGATTTAAAAGGGGCATTCTTGATTTCCTAATGTGGGGGTCATTTAGGTAAATTTGAAAAAGGCCAATATCAGAACAACTAAAGTCATCTTTTTGGATCACAAAATGTAACTGCAAATTAATGAAATGCTTATGTTTCCACAAATACCAACACTCCCCTCTCACCAAACGGATTTCAAATCCGCAATAATAACAATAGGATCATTTCCACTTGTAAAGTGTGAATTGCCTTTAACAATTTGATTATTTAATGGTGTAATTTTAAGCTTAAAAATGATTCTACCTTATTCTAAAGAAAGACCAAAATTAAAAAATCAGTCACCTGCAAAGTGCCCTCTTGTGAGGGACCCATCACAATACATTTTTCAATAACCGACCAGCTTATACTAGCTACAGCTAGTCTTGTTGAGTGTATAAATTGAAAATAGTCAACTAGAACCAAAGAATTCAACTAATATTTTCAATTCAAAGTTTAGAGGAAAAGGATGTTGAGTTGTGATGATAGTATAATATGGAGGTGGAGTATAAAAGGGAAAGAGGATGTAAGGATAACAAAAAATCTGGATCCGGAATTTTATAACAAAGATGTGATTTCTATAATGAAGTCCTTCGAGTTGAGTTAGCTATTTCACCACAGGGATGATAGGACAAGCCTTATGTAGAGGCAAACTGAAACGATTTGTTTGAAAAAGAGGGCGCACTCCCGGAAATCTCTGAGTCATCTTTAACGCAATATTCTTGCTCAACTGTATAATTGGAAATGGAGAAAAAATATTTGTGCTTACAAATGGTGCTTATCTGGCTTATTTTTCAGCCGATTTCTCTCATTTTTTCAACAGAAGTTATTGTTTGTTCTTTATTAAAAACACAACAAATCTAGATCGAAAGGGGGGGTGATTGGTTAGGTCAGCTTAATCATTGCAGAATTTTATTGATTCACGTAGTATACCATTTACCCAGGTAGCTCACATGGACCGTGGGGTAGCCTAGACTAGTATTATAGTTAGCCTTATGTTAATTTAATCATATTTGAACAGTTGTCTGTTTGTTTTCCTTTTTGCCAAGTGCAAGATTAAAATATATCACACATTCAATGCACGCTTTCACTGTGTTCTATATTTGTGTTCCAGGTGTGTTGTGCGAGATATTAGGATTTAAAGGGTCCTACCTGAGGACGTTGGAAGTCTTAATTTTTTAGAAGCAGATGAAGACTAAAGTAAATTTGCAAGTGAACGTTGCATTGCACATCTATTGCATTAAAATTTCAATCATTTTGTAAAAACAATGAGAAAGTGGACAAAACTATTCGAGCAAAATTTATTTTGAGCGCCCCTTCCAGCTTGAAGGTCATTATCACGTGCAATGTATAAAACCTTAAAGCAATAATGGCACATTTTTTTAAGAGAGCGCCCAATTTTCAAAATTTGATATTTTGGCACAGTTACGTTGGTAATTGTCTGGGAACCTATACCTGCGAACGAAAATGCTAAAAATTGCGTATTTATCACAAAATAAGCGATTTTTTAATTGGAATTTGGATCCCAGATTGGACTTAACGACAGAGCTGGAAATGCTACCATTATGTCCGTCCATGATGAAATAGTGCCACCTCGAGAAAATAACTTCTGACTTGACTTTCCTGAACCGATAAAACAATGGATGAGCGTAGACACGTACATGGCGCTATTTCCCGGCCATTTCACATTGGAAGGCCGTTTCTAGCAGTCTTTGAATTATATATTATCGGGGATCCCGATAATAATTATTCTAATTACAAAATCCCTTCGTTTGTGACACACAGACATTTTCGAGCTTAACCATTCACAGGTATAGTTTACTACCCAGTTACCAATCCAAACGTGTAAAAAATCTCCAATTTGTTGAAAGAAAATTGGGGCGCTCTTCAAAAAAAAATGTGGCTAATATTGCTTTAATGTTTAACACGGTATTGCACTATTAGGAGGGGGTTCTGATTTTCACATAATTTGTTTAAAGCCTGTATCGGCATATTTCAAACTACCGAAATAAAATAGTGTGCTTGAGTGATTACTTTCACGAACAACCTTGAAATCTAGGAGAGATTTGAAGAAGAGGAATTTGATGACATTTGAACGCAGATTAGTTGCAGTAAGCTGTGCGTTTTAAAGGGCCCCTGAGAGAGAGAGAGAGAGAGTAAAAAATTCAAAAGGAAAGAAGGAAAGATCTTCTTTCTTTCTGTCTTGTTTTTTTCTTTCTTTCTTTCTGTCAAAGAAAAAAAGCAGGTTATTTTGTGCGTAAATGTTTGCATTGGTTGTCTAGAGCGATAAAACGGGCTTCAGAAGATTTTTATTTGGTGTCATTGGGACTTTGGGTTCAGAAAACGGTGTCATTTTACGGAAGATAAAATTGTATTTGGCAACTTTCAACCATATTGCACCCTAGTGCACAATGGTAATAAAATGCAAGAGACTGTCGAATGCTACATCGCTTGAACAGTGGCCAAATATAGATATTTATGTGTTTCGGAGCTTTTCGGTAAATTGCCCAGTTTTCTGACACCCAAAGTCAAATGACACCAAATAATATCCTCTAAAGCTGGAATATACCTTAAACAACCAATGGCAAACGTTTTGAGAAGAATTAATTCTAAGATTTTTTTTTTTAACAAAGTATGTTGTGAATGATTAGTTTTTTTTTACTCCAGTGTGTAGCGTGTCCCAAAAAACCGCAACACTTGGTGGCAGGCCGCCATAAGTTTTGAACAAAAGCAGTGACAGTATTCTTTGTTGTAAGGTAAGCGGGACTGTTAGCTAATATCACTGTGAAACAGTTCTAAAGGTTAGAGTTCAATAGTTTTTAAGATATGACCCCAACCAATCAAGTAACCGCAGAACCCAGAACAATTTACAAAAATGAGGACCTGGTACACCAATAGACTGGCAATGGATGAAGAACAGAATGGCCAATACAATATTGATTTGCATCAACATTTACTTGCCCAAATTCAATCTTGAATAACAAATTCTACTGGTCAAATGAATGTATTTACATTAATTATTACTTAACTGAGAATGATAAAACATTTACTTTATGTGATAAATATGTTTCAAGGCACGATATAAAACTATACTAAGTCATAGACAAACTCCACATTACATTAAAATGATAAAGGCATTGGGCTGCAACTTGCTTTTACTGAAAATATTGTGATATTCTCAACTTTATGAAAGTAAAACCTATGTTTTCACACAAAACTAATAACAATATCAGTATATATTCTGTCATTTTAATTTGGACGTTAAAAATAAATCCTCTGTGTGCCGACACAAAATTAGGATGTATGATTAGCTCTAATGCCAATTAGGCCAGGCGCAGAATATCATAGGGCCCTTATTTAAGGATTCGTTTACCTTCCCACTACAGAAATGTTTGATACCTTAGTAGTTAGTATGGACCCTCACATCCGCTAGGTAGGTAGTGTTACTACTCTCTCAAAAATTTTGGTCATCACTTTTTTTTCAATAGGGGCCAATTTAAGTTTAACAGGGGTCAAACTTTTAAAATGCCCCAATCATGTGAAATGTATGCCATATTGTTCCATCTAATTATAAAATCCAAAAATGTATAGTTGGTACCACCTAGACCATTGGTTTGGAGTTAAAGGGTAAAAATGGCTAAAATGGTAAAAAAGGCCAATCTCAATTTGTACAGGTCAACATAAAAAGTTAATCTGATATCTTTTTAATGCTTGCAAATTTTGCCTGAGTAATGAGGACTCCCAAAAGTATGTTTTGATTATGTTAAATGTTTACTAATGAGATAAGGGTCAAAGAGGTCAACGCCAATTGGATGATGTTCCCTATGACCTATTTTTTTCACATAACCATGATAACTTACACTGCAGATGGTACAACTATTCCTTATTTTTGATCGCATGCTACAATCATCGAAAAAAAACATTTGGAACACTTGATGCAATAATTGGAACCATTGGCCATTTTTCACAAATAATGATTCGAATTGGGTAATTCATTGTTCGTTGGAATCAGAGGGCTTCCCTTTTACCAAATTCCTCCCCACCCACTCCCCTCCATAATGTTGGTGGGCCTGGCAAGCTTGTTGACAACAATGACTCTGATCAACATTGAATTGGGGGAGAGGGGGTCCACCCTTTTCCTAAATCGGTCAAAGTGTTCCCGGTTCCAACATTTTTTTCGAGGATTGGTAGATTACAACTTCTATCATTTTGTGCAACAAACTGGTGAGCAACTTCTGATTTTGACCTCCCTGTACAAATATAAATTGACTCTTTTTTTACCATTTTAGCCATTTTTACCCTATTACTCCAAAACCATTGGCCATAGATGGTACAAACTATACAACCTTTTTGGAATCCCTATGACTAAACAGACAATATGGCATCATTTCAACAAAGCGAACACACTGGGATTGGCGAACACAGTTCTGTCAGGGCTGTGGCGAAAGCAAAATGGAATGGTCCGCTAAGAAGTTGAAATAGCAGGAACTTGTTTTCAAGAATGGACTCTTTCGCAAAGGATATGTCACTGTATAGGATTATTCGAATGCGTGTGAAGCTACCGACTACGTGTACGGATGAGATCGTTCTAATTCATGTTAATTCAGTCAGTGTAGTGAACGGATTGTATTTTACACGTAGTTTACCAATGGCATCGTTCAGCCAACGTTTTACATGATTTTAGCCTCTATTTTCAAGTATTTCGGAACTTTCGAGGAGATCGTCAATGGTAGTTTCCAGGGTATTTTTTCTAGTCTAGACAGAAGTGCGTGTCCTAACTCTCGCCTGAATTGCCAAACCTTAGCTTCATTTCTCTTGATTTGGATGTTTCATCACATGCATGGCATGATGATGAGAATCAATTCATGATGATTACTCGGATTCAGAATTCATCCATGTACGCTCCCAAGATGTGGGCAATTTTGACGGTTCCTGCAGTATGGTGTCATTTAATTTTTTGAAAAAAGATGAAGTATGGTAGGCCCTACTAGTTTCATTGTGTTTATTTTCCACAATTTTGTGATGACATGATCCGGACCATGATCTGGGACACTGACATTCCCTTGACCAAAAAATGTTCTCGCCGGCTATGGCCGCTATGTTGATCTGCCCAGCACTGTTGCTCGTATTAGTTGGATTTTAATCTACGAATTGAACCCAGGCCATCATCCATGAAATTGCTTACATTTTCACAGCTGACAGTTTAAGAATACAAGTTGTGACCCAAAAATGTTGAGTTTAAAGAGCAGATTCTCGACTGTATATTAATTTGCATTCAAAAATTAATTAATGTAATTGTATTTGTGTTTTTTAGTTTATTTGAACTTTAAATAACACTGCATAGCCTTTTGTATTATCTCATCATCATTTTCAGTTTTTTAAAGTGGGTTTTAAATGACTGAAAAGGACGAAGTGTGAACTTTGCAATTGGACTAACCTTCTACTCTATCTGTGGGTTTATATGACCATATCAGCCAATCGCGGATCGAAAAGAAGGGGTGAGCAATGTGGCCACGCAGAGAAAAATAATTACACAGAATACACAAAGTATGTTAAAAAAAATAACACAAATGTGTACTTTGTAAGCGATAAGTCCATAATAATTAAGAGATTGATCTTGCGTATAAAACAAGTACAAATTGTACAGATAACTTACCTCGTTAATATGAAGTTATATGGTTTTCATGCTGTATTTGTGTTTTTTATTTTTTGTGCGCCCCCCCCCCTACCAAAACATACCATCATCTGCCCTTGTGTTCCTCTTATTGGCCCTCTATCACTCATCTCTCTGGGTCCCCCTTGCTATCATCAATCTTTGTTAACCTATACAGTTCGGTACGGGCCTTCCGATAAAAAAATCTTTCCAACCTTTTTAAAAACTCACCAGAGAGTGTCAAAAAGGTAAACATATTTTTGTTAAGGTAAAAACAAAAACACTTTTGATGAAAAACGGATATAATGCCATGGGTATAAGAGTTTCCTAGCTACTTAAGATCTTTCCCGACAATTTGAAATTATTTTAAAGGAATTTGGCTAAATTACGAAAGCCTGTCAAATTCACGTTGGCAATCTCCTGTTTGTTGACAAATCCCAGTTGCAATTAAGCCACCCTAGGCATTTCCCTGTTGGATTTGGTAATATGTGCCCCAAATTAATTCTTTGTTGATACCGTTAAAAAAAAGAATGATGTAGCCAGTTTATTTCTTCTTTCGCTCATACTTGGATTTCTTTCGAGGGTCTTTCATACACTGTCGATGTTTGGCGTTGTTTCTGTTCCTATTTAAAAACGTTCAACTCCCCCCAATGCCTCTGGTAGTTGTCAAATCCTTGTAAAAATTTCTTATTTGTAAGTGGATATTTAGAAATTGCTGATAAAACAAATATAGGTCGTTTACAATGATCCTTATCCGGATCCTGAATAAATTAACCTACAGGTCTGTCTCGGCTTGCATTGCTTGTCACATGGCGGCACAGTTTTTCAAATAGCGAGGTCTCCATCCTTCCAAAATCAGGACATTTTAATCTAATTTTGCGCTTCATATTGTTACGCCTAGACAAGAATATAACTCGTTCTCCACAAAAAAATAAAAACATATGTCAAACCTGTTTGAAGTGAGAGCTGAAACGTGATTTTGTAATCCACATACTTAGATACTGTGGGAAATTAATATTGGTCGAGACCAGGGTAGTTTATGGGAAATATAGCTTCTTCTGATACAAAATTTTGAACCATCTTCTTGTTAAATCTTGGGTCCCTGAGGACGAGACTATTATCCCGAAAAATCGGACCATGGCTCTTTAACTATTTTATTATTTTTTTTTTATTCTGTGATGCAGAGTTTGTTAATTACTCATACTGTAATTTTGCAAGAAGGCACTTTTCAATAATGAAATCTTGAGAGTCCTATAAAGGCATTTAAATTTAGTTCTATGGATAGGAGTGTCTCTTTATACATATGTGAACTCTTATCGATGAAACTGTTTCTTTTTCTTTTTTATCTGAATATGGTACGCCACGATATTGCAGGGTAGTATGCTTCATGGTTTCTTTAATCTTTAATGTTTCCCATCCCACAGTGTTCCTTAAAATTACAGACGAGATTAAAACTGTTAGAATAAAAAAGGAACCTAACTTTGCATACAACTATAAAAAATGACAAGATATTATCTATATTGAACCAATATTGACCAAATTGACTAATATTGACCAAAGGGCAATTTTATATTCGGTCGGGGTCTCCCTCATTATTCCGAAGGGTATTTTATTCAAGAAGGTTTACTATTCCGAGCACCGACGGGGTATATTCTTGAGGGATCACTATCCTAAATAACATAAGGTTCATTATTCCCGAAAAAAAATTACGAATAGGCACCTTATAGTTGCCACTCTTTTTTTTCTTCCAGACGAAAGAATGGAAAGGACACCCAACTGGCATTGACGCATCAGTTGTGCGTAGGATAATTTATTCCAAGCAAACATTCGTACATATGGGAGGAAACCAAATAACAAATACAATCCAACAGATAAAGTCCAGGTTAATGCTAGTATTGAAATACTCACATACTCGCATCATACCTGGAACGTCCGACCATCCCGGACGTTGGCTTCATTTCAATCCGAAACATCCAAAAAGATAATGCCCAGGTCCTGCGAGTATGTGAAACACCTGTGTACCTCGCAGACTCTCATCAGAACCTGCAACAGTCCGACCATCCCACGTAGGCATCATCATCAAGCCGATCCCAGCGGACGCATCCCTCCGGACGCTGCAGGTCGCGCACACCACAGCACAACAAAGGTGCTAAATCCTTGCAAGTATGCGATTCGAAGCATAATCGCAGATTTGCAACACAGGATTTCAACCCGGATTCAAGCAAGAGAACATTGGTTCCTCGATATGATCTATGACTAAGTACAATTTGTTTGGCCTAACAATTTAGAACAATGGCCTATCACAAATGCATGCATATTTAATGAGCTGAAGAAGGACCCCTCTTGCCAGCAAAATGTTGGCCTAAATACGCAATAAAACTATATGGCATTTACATGGGCCCTTAATCTAGGAAAGATGAAACAAAAACAATTTGTTGTGTAAACTTTTTTTGCCAAAATGTTACATTTTCCGCCACACCTAAACTCACTTGCACCAAAAACTGGGAAAAACGTCAAAAATAGTAAAACATAAAAAGCATATTTAAATCCCTAAGCGTGGGCTATATGGCAAAATGCTAATAGATTTAAAACGTAATAATACTAGTGAGAACCAATGCAACTTAGTTGCAGCACTCAAAGAAACCATGATACAACAATTAAGCATTTAATCAATACTATAGTGTGAGCAACAATTTTTTCTTGGCCAAGGCGTACGCGGGCGTTGCTTGTTGCGTGAAAATGCGTCTACGCACCCACCAGCAGTGCGCCGTTTTCGCAGAGAGCGGCGTACCTATTACTTGGCCAGAAATTCTACTCCAATTTAAATGGAAAACAGCGCATAACCCAACGCTGGAAATGGAGGGGAGGTGGGAAAATACTTCTACAAAAGTTTGGAGAAAGGAGAAAACCATCCTACACACGTGGAGCACTGATGAGTTGTGACCGGCAGACGCGAAGCTCATACAGCGGACAAGGACATACAATGATTCGATTGGATGCAGAGGCCTGAAAAGGTGAGAGATGAATGGGACAAAGGCGCAGATGAGGAATGTTATTTAGCATAACACGCCTCGGCGATCAATGAGCTTAAAGAAGCACCCAAGACGCGAAGTGCTTCTTTCCGACAAGCGCTAACTAGTTTTCCTTTACGATGAACTTCGGAAAACTCTTATTAGCTCAGACGAAAAGAATTGGAAGAGGGACACACCAAAACTGGCATTGACGAATTCAGTGTGGCGTAGGTATTTAATCCAAGCAAGCATTCGTACAGATGAGGAAACCAAATGCAATGACATCCAACAAGATAAAGCCCAGGTACTGCGAGTATTTGAAATACTCCTCAGACCTCGCAGCATTCATAACCTTGAACAACGGCCATCCCGGACGTTGCTCATGTCCAATCGGACATCCAACAAATATCCCAGGTGCCCTGCGAGTTTGTGAAAACCTGCGTACCTCACAGACTCGCACCAGAACCTGCACAGTCCGGCCCATCCAGACGTAGCATCATCTCAGGCAAACAGCATCGGCAGCATCCCACCGTACGCAATCCCCCCGGACGCTGCCAGTGCGCGCACACCACAACGACAAGCACAACAACGGTGCTAAATCCTTGCAAGTATGCGCTTCGAAGCAGACATCGAGATTTGATACACAGGATTTCAACCCGGATTTAAATGCAAGAGAACATTGGTTCCTCGATATAATCATGACATAAGTAGATAATTATTTTTGCCTAACAATTTAGAACAATGGGCCTATCACAACTGTTCATATTTAATGAGCTTAAGAATGACATCCCTCTGCCAACAAATGTTGGCCTAAATAAACACTCAATAAAACCTAGTATTACAATTTATAGGGGCCCTTAATCCAGGAAGGATGAAAACAAAACAAATTTGTTGTAAACGGTTGCCAAAATGTTTTACATTTTCCGCCACACAAAAATTTTGAATCAAATTTTGACAAACCCCCCTCCCCCCTCCCCCTCCCCATTTGACAGTTTGGAAGAGGAGCGACCAATAAAACATTAAACTACTGAGCGCGTGAACCAAAGAATGACAAGACGGCATCGAACAGATTACAATTGACCATAACATACTATAATCCTAACATAATTAATGGCCCGATTAGAGAAATAAAGTCATAAAATCAAGGAATGTAAAGTTAAGATTGTAGCGGCACTTGCACCTTTAACAAAACAAAAAACCCCATAAAAAAATACATGGCCCAAAATGGGGCATGATAATAGGGTCAAAGAACCATGTATCCATGAGGCTTAACTTTTAAATTTGCTGTAACCTAAACAACAACGTGGCAATTGCAAACAATCATAGACGCGATCACAATGATATTAAAAAACGAAGGGTTCCCGACAGGACAAACAATGTGGAGGCCGTGGAAAACGCAGTTTCCCTCGATGTCTGCTGAAATAATGACTCGCAGTCATTTAGATAAAAGCGTCAGTTTACCAAAATGGATTTACTTGGTCCTTAAATGCTAGGTGAGCTAATGCCAAAAAGCTACAAACATTGCCAGAAAAACAACAATTTTGAAAAGCTGAAGGCGTAATATTATCTAATGTGCCATAGCCTCTTTTAATCAAACCCGAAATTTGAAAAATCGCCAAAACAATAAATAACCAAGGCCCACAATTGGATAATTATAGCTAAATTACTAACAATATATTAGCTAGCATTAAATGAACATATTGTTATGCCATTTACAAAGAATACCATTAACCAGCCATGTTTAAGAAGACATGCATTGACGTACACTTCTTTAACCGACTGTTTTGTATTTCGATCAACTGCATTTCACTTAGCATAATATTTTGAAGAGATGAGGTTGACCTAACTGGCCTTCATGAAAACGTTGTAATAACGATTCATTAGACAATTTCAGTCCATTTACTTATTATTTTGCAGTTTTCTTTGGTTGAGCTTACTGTAGATGATTTAAACAACTTACTGGATGTATTTTTATGTTCGCATATGCAGCCTGTTTCAATGTGGATTTGAAACCTAATCATATTTCAGACTGGAAAATGACTGCCAACTTGACAGCCGAGAAAAACAACATACATGTGCATGATAATTGCTCATTACGTGAGACTGCGATATACATACTTGCACAGCGAAACGTCGAAGTAACCAGGAATGAGAAAAATACAGTTTGGTATCTGCAGACCTTTGACAAAGGTTTGGTAAGCGTCCTCAACCCCCGATCGCTCCACAACACAATCACACCGACAAGGAAGCCGATTGACGATCTCGGCCAGTACGATGTAAACGTTACGACCCCTCGAACCTGAAAAGAAAAATTAATCAAAGCAGGAATGGTGTTCTTGTGGAGGCTCAGAATCTTTATAAATATAAAGCAATAGTTCCTAAAAATTGCGCACCAAATTACATTACAGGAAAAAGCCAGATTCTCCTTATAAATATATAGCAATAGTTCCTAAAATTGCGCAACCAAATTACATTACAGGAAAAAATAAAAAGGCTGGCCAATATTTATTTTGAAACATGACTAAGACTAATCCATAATACATGAAACCGCTAACACTGTAATGGAACGACTTTAAATAATTTCCCTCCAATGCCACCCCTAATAAAATGCAATAAACTAATAGTCGACAAGCCATATGTCCCCCATACCAAGTTGCATGAGGTATAATCTCTAATGTATGGAGCAAAAAGTAAAGCTACACAAACAAATCATTGATTTGAAAATCGTCACAGAGGATCAAATGATAGTAGCATTCACTGCCAGCAGTGTGGATTTAAAAGAATGCATGCCTCACTAGTTTTTCTCGCTATTCAAAGTGCATTGAATGTCCAAATGTACTCAAATAAATTTTAGGTAGACATGTACAGGATATGTACAAGAATCTGTAAGCGATTTAATTAATTTACCCGTAGTATACGTACAACACAAGTTAAATTAACTTTGGCCACGGAATCCGATTGAATATCAATTGAAAAAAGCATGAATAACGCAAAACAAATTTTATTATTGGCAATACATAGGCAAAGTTTCACAACTTCTACAAGATACCATGCACCCAAATCAATATATTGAGATAGAAGAGAACTCCTACTGGAGCAAGGAGAATATTGTTTATATTGACATAAATCAAAACCTAATCAAGCTGACGGAGGAAGTGGCAGTGAATCGGAATCAGACGATGATGATTGAATGTAAGTGAATTTTAAACTCATAATAAAGATATACTATAGTCCTATGCACCATGGTTTTATTTCATGAAAAGTTTGCAAATGAATGAACAAACATTACCTTTTGTACACAGACATAAATTTAACACTTAAGTACGCAAGGGGGGTTCTAGGAACCCCCCAAAATTTGTTTTCGTCGCTTTTCGCGCTTGCCGCTTTACGCGTGGGGATTTTGCGCCGAATTTTTTTGTAATTGTCTGACTTTAAATGCGCTTCTTTCATACCAAAATACTTAAACAATCGTCGGCCAACGTTTAATGATTAATTAGTGGGGGTCCCTGGAACCCCCCCCCCTGGCACACTAACGGAAGTCATTTCAGAATATTTTAAAATAAGAATAAGAAAACCAAGAACCAAAGCAATTTTTTTGTGCTGATATAAGTTCACACATACAGTAAGTAACAATTATTAGTAACATTTAAAAAAAATTACCCTTTAGTGCTGAAAACAAACAATGTCATTATGGATTTTTGCCAACTCTTACTGTACAAACTCTATGGAAAATGACATGTATTTTCAACACCCGTAAAAAATACATTATTCCCCTAAAACGCTAGTTTGTGTTTAATTATGTAATTTGGGTCTTCTAGATAGATATCAACATACAACTTAAAAAATGTTTTGGTGTAAGCGCAGCTCATTGAATTTTCCTCTTTTTTTTCCCAATTTCGGCGTGTTTTGAAAATGTTTTTGCCCTATTTGCAGCCAAAATACAATTTCATTTTTTGTTGCTGATTTTGGGGTTGTCTTAATGAACCTTCACATGTGGTATAACTTTCGTGCAAATATTCCCTCGGGCAGTGTTCCTTAGGGGGGGTCCCCAAGGACCCCCCCCCCTCCTTGGGCACCAACGGGATTGAAAACCCCCTTTGGTCACTAATTGTTAACTTGACGCGGAGTCCAAACCTATAGGGATTCGGCTTATCATTATACTTACACCGAATAGACTGTAAGTGAACACATATTCTAAACAATTGGTACGCCGCACAAACTAAAGCAGGCGCGGGCATATGATTTTGGATCGACTATAACATTGGATCAGGTAACAAACTCATTCTTGAAAAAAAAATTGGTCAAAGAAAAATTTTCATACTATATTTTCCGGGTTTATATAACCCTGTACCAAAGAATAAAATCTTCAGATTTGTTTAACACTCTAAGTGTCCGTAAAAATGACACATCTATGTTGACAAAGGCGCCGTCCGTTCCTCATTAGATATTATGCACACAAGTGTTACCTTGTTTTTCATAGGGGGCCTGGTTCACAGCTGTTTGAAAGGTCTCATTTATTATGACCAAAACGAGAATAAAACAAAAAATATCAACAGCGACACACTTTTGACAAAACTGATTTGGAAGTATTTTTCCAGTGTAAATTTGGTGGGAAATTTGAAAATTCATTGCGGGCCAAATATGATTTTTCATCAAAAATCTAGTTTTACACGTATTTCTATGGGAAGTAGGCATATAGAGGGCGCACTAAAACGTTGCACATTATAACGCTGGTAAGCCTATATGGCAAGGTTTCCGCAATGGATTTTCTTATTTTTGCCAGGCGGGGGTACGGGTTGTGCTTGTTGGTAGTGCTCTTGCATGTCCCGATGATATCAGTTGTCAAAATTGTGTCGCCATCTTGTTTAAAATTGCTCTAAAAATAAGGCCATTGCATGGGGTCAAACAGCTGGGGGTAAACGAGGTTCGATTAAAACGTCTATGAGCCTTCTAGCCGATGGTTCAAATGCCCGTACCGAGGTACGTTATATTTTTGAACCCTGGTCTACCTGAGACATTTTTGTAGTCACACGAGGTTCTTTTTTTGGTGTAACGCCCACCCCTCTTTGGATCACCCTGATCACACTTCTGTCTTACCGACATGATGTTGTTATCACTCTGTTTTCACACCGATTCTATCAAAACCCACCTTTATAGTGCCAAATGGTTTAACCTTGTCTACCTGGGGGGGGGGGGGGGGTGGCACACCTTCAGATTTTTCCCCGGCATGCTATTAAAACCCATTTTTGGAGCCAAATTCTTTAATTGTATGTCAATTGTCATTTTCTCCGCTCTCTTATCTAAAACAAAAATTTTCCACGGAGGATAGGTAAGAACGTGTGATTCTAAAAGTGAGGAGTGAGGGTAACCCCCCCCCCAATTCGGAGAGAGACTTACTTTTCGTACCAACATGCCTTGCACCACACAGGAATGGTACCACTTGATATTGGTACCAATATAAAGCTAGATCCTCCTCTTTCCATTTATACCAAAATGGGTGGTACCAACAAGCCTAGCATTAAGTCACAATGATGTCATAAAGTTTCGC